>JAFELL010002821.1:0-72500 GCA_019059645.1 Caranx melampygus | reverse complement strand
AGCCCCTCATAAAACAAACCTCCTCCATTAATCATAACTACAGTGAACACGCAGACATTTCTAGCACATCCACACAGCGTCCTCTAAACCAGCCTCCATTATTCATCAGCCCCTCTGCAGCTGCTCTCCACGGCTCCTCTGCCGCCTGATGCTCTGTTATTAACATATCTGCTCTGGACTGCAGGTCACAGCTCTCAGGTCCTCCGATGGGCCGAGACCAAAGGTGGTGGAGAAGGACAAGTGTCTTGATGGTGACATCACAGGGACGGACACAGACAGAGCTGCACTCACACTGTGATGATGTAACAGCGCTCAAAGGAACACACCACATTTTAACACTGAGTGATGCTATTCCTGTGTCTGCAGCACATGACATGTTGGAGCTCATCCAGACACACACACACACACACACACACACACACACTATATCTTGTCTGTAATGTGGCTTTGATTTGCTGACACATGAACTCACCCCCACAACACACAACAACAACAACAGATGGAGGAGTCACCACAGCGAAGCAGCACTGCTCCTGTGTGTGATGGTTCATTCACACTAACACTGCTGCACACTAATACACACTAATACACACTAATACACACCACTACACACTGATCAAACAGTCAGAGGAACAACAGTGAGCGTTTCTTGTGCATGTCGTCACTTTGAGGAGACGGCTGCTTCTACCTCTGAAGAGACACGGCTTCAATAAACAGATGGACAGACGTGCATGCACGCACACAGGCGCGCACACACACACACACACACATTCACACACACTAGTGGACACGGAGCGTAATATTCATGCAGTGGGACGGCCCTAAATGAGTCCATGTGTGTAAATGTCATCAGGAAATGTCAATAGGTGTTTGCGGCCCGTCCTGAGGACACGGAGCTCAGCATATGGAGGACGTACCTCCACTTCCTCCCGTGTCATCTATTCTTAATCTGCGGTGAGGACCTCATCTGTTCATGTGATGAATTAAACAACACATGAGTGAGGGGCTCTGACAAGAGGGAATCAGGAAGGAGGACGCTGTGCCCCCTGCTGCAGGAACAGAGAGAAAGCAGCTCCTCCATGATCCTAAAGACATGGACCATCACACACTCTTACCTCGATGTAGGAGGCCAGCCGGGGGTAGACCCTGTACGGCCCCAGCACGTGGGACAGGGGGGTGGTGCAGGGGAAGCTGGTGGTCACAGCGTGGCTCACTTCAGGCAGAGAAAACACCTTGAAGCCAAACTTCTCATAGAGCTTCTGCAGGTCCTGGTCCGGCTTCTCTTCTCCCTCACACAGGACGCTGCCGACCACGTAACGACACTTGTCTGACGGCCTCTGACAGACGGACAGAACGGACACAGAGTGAGACACAGTGAGACACAGACAAATAAAATCTGCTGGACAGAGAGTCACTACACACCTTAACACAACCATCAGACACACAGTCACACACCACAGTTCATGAAGATGTAGAAAACATGACACACACACAGTGTCCACAGATCCAGGTGAGTCTCAGGTGAGTCTCAGGTGAGTCATGACTCGTCCTTCACCATCTCTGCTCTGATGGACTGGAGTGTGTTAGACAAACCAGTGGTTAACTAATGATATCATTCACATCCCACACAGACACAGAGGCAAGAACAAACAGCAGCTCTGCCAGCCCCCCCCCACCCCGATAACACCCCCCACCCCCACCCCCCACCCCACCCCAGAGACTCAGGCAATTAGAGAGAGAGCAGCACCAACGGCTCCACTCGTCTCCTCTCTCTCCACCACAGCTGTTTTGTTTCTAACACCACAGAAGAGGGAAATCCTCCGACGGCGTCCTTGGAGCCGAGCCGGTGCTGTGTGTACGGACCGTGTGTGATTGTGTTTCTGCAGAAAGCTGGGGAGCTGACGACGGCTCTGATTGGTCCAGGTGAGAGGCAGAGAGTCAGGTAATGGGAAGGTGGTGGACACACTGTTTCTGCCCAGAACCAGTCCAGTTCACAGGAATCACCTGCCTCTCTTCATGTCTTTATGCTAAGCAGGCTCATTAAACTGGATGGAAACAGATGTGTGTGACCAGCGCTGGAGGCCCGAGGGAGTCGGAGACGACTCCCCATCTCCACCTGACTCCCCCCACAGGTCTCCAAGGACCTGTTGGCAGGAAAAGTCATTATAAAAGCAATTCTTAGCTGGAGGCTCCAGTGCTGTTTGTGATGGATGAGGCCTTCCAACAATAAAAGTGTCCGGCTGACAGAGGTAATTCTTTATTAGCAGACACGTAATGAGGATTTACCCTCTTCATCTCCCCACCTCCACCTCCACCTCCACCTGCACCTCCACCCTGCTGGCTCTCTCCACCCGGGGTGTGTTGTGTTGAGTCCTGGCTCCGTCTACAGTCGCTCACAGTTAGTAATGAGCCGCCCGGCGACCAACAACATCACTGAGCTCATTAAAACACACCAAGCGGCCAATCAGCAGAACGAGAGGCTGAATTAGTGGAGTGGGAGCGATTAACATCAGCTCTCTGTAAATGAACCACACAAACCAGAGGAGGAGACGCCAGGACCTCCATCTTTTACAAATGTCAGCAGATTTTAATTAAATGCTGCAAAACATCTGGAGCCAAATGTCACGACTGGCCGTAAAGGGGATCTGTGAAATTAATCCATGGAGCGGCGGATGATCTTATTGATCATGTACGATGTTACGATGTGTGCGTCTGTGTAGCCTGATCTGTCATCAACAAGAGATTACAGGTCACAGGCTGCGTTTGTGTCGCAGTGCTGACGAGTATATAATATAAGTATATTTATCTACAGTTCAAATGCATCAGATCAAAATAATAAACTAAATATACACAGTGAAGAACAGCTCCTTCACTTCAGTGGTTCACACAGAGCTCAGGCTCCTGCAGGAGGAGCAGGAGGAGGAGCAGGAGAAGGAGCAGGAGGAGGAGGAGGAGGAGGAGGAGGAGGAGGAGCAGGAGACTAGTGGATATCTTTTCTCTATCTGTGCAGCTCTGTCTCTTCAGACTGAACTGTAATTACACTCTGCATCCTGGGACGTGCTGAGGAGCAGCAGGTCTTCCTCCTCCTCCTCCTCCTCCTCCTCCTCCTCCTCCCACTGACTGATCTCAGCCTGAAGAATCGGTTTTATTTTACACACTTTATGAAAACGGATTAAAATCCTCTCAGTAGTTCAAGATTAAAAAAGTTCTTTTCTGTTTAACACAGTGTGTGTGTGTGTGTGTGTTCTCAGTCTGCTCTAATATTGACTGGTGGACCTGTGTGATCAGTGTATTTATTCCTCCTCTCCTCTGCACCTTTCGCAGCAGCAGTAACAAGTAGCAGCAGCAGTAACAGCAGTAACAGCAGCAGCAGCAGCAGCAGCAGTAACAGCAGTAACAGCAGCAGCAGCAGCAGCAGCAGCAGCAGTAACAGCAGTAACAGCAGCAGTAACAGTAACAGCAGCAGCAGCAGCAGTAGCAGCAGCAGCAGCAGCAGCAGCAGCAGCAGCAGCAGTAACAGCAGCAGCAGCAGCAGCAGCAGTAACAGCAGCAGCAGCAGCAGCAGCAGCAGCAGCAGCAGTAACAGCAGCAGCAGCAGCAGCAGCAGTAACAGCAGCAGCAGCAGCAGCCTCTTTCTAGTTGCTGCTGTCGACACAGACACGCAGCAGTAAAATGCTAATAAATCTGAGCGGCAGTGAAGCCCTCGCTCTGATCTGAAATTCCGATTGATGAATTGCAGCAGTGTCAGTGTGAAGCTCTCAAGGTGAGTCAGACTCCCACCAATTTATCCCTCTCCTCCACCTCGTCTCATCTCTCACTGCCACTCCCACGCTCGTCTACACATGACATTTCATTTTCTCCTGCTCGTCATGACGACCGTTTGATTCAGAGGCTGAAACAAAGTGGGAAATCAGCAGATCAGAGGATGAAGCAAACTGCAGCTTCACTTCAGCCTCCACACAGACACACACACACACACGCACACAAACTGCAGTTAGAGTTCACACTTCATCACATCTTCACTGAACGAGCAGCTTCATGATGGAGACACTGAAAACACTGGGACTGATGCCCGCTCTCATTAATACACCTGTTGTACAGGCCGGACCAGTCTGACACCAGTTCAACTTGATGGTCAGAGTCCAGCTGAACTGAGATCAGTGAGCTGAGATGATGAACCATCCAATAACTATAATCATAATGAACACACACACACACACACACACACAGGGAGGAGCAGTTGGCTTCAGTGCTAACTGCTTAGCGACATGTTGACTTCTGAGCAGAGTGAAGCAGGGTGTCGAACTGACCACATGTTTCTGATCCAGACCCAGATCCAGATCCAGATCCAGATCCAGATCCAGCTGGACAATGGCAAACCCACAGAGAGCAGTTACAGGGAGCTGCTGGTGCAGGTTTCAAACCCACATGTGATGCAGCTCATATTTGAAGGCTGAGCAGCAGGAGGCTGACTCACCTCTGAGTCCATGCTAATGAATCAAGTACAAAGATCAATGGGCTTTTCAGAAGCTCCCTGCCTCCCACACACACTCTGTGTCAGTGCTGACACTGCCACCTAGTGGCCTGCAGAGCAGATCACAGTCTGAACTCTCTACACCTGTATTTTCACGTCTTTCACACCTGCAGTCAATAAAAGCAGTTCATTAGCTCATGTGCATTGTTGGTCACTGTCAGCACTGTAAGTGTTGTGTTGCTACGGAGACGCCCTGGACAACAAATCATATTCATCCAAACCCCTGTGACACCATTCACACTGAAATCACAACATCTGCTCGTGTCACCACAGTGTGATGATGTCATGGATATCAGTTATTAAACAGACAGACAGACAGGCAGAGAGACAGACAGGCAGGCAGACAGGCAGGCAGACAGGCAGAGAGACAGACAGGCAGGCAGACAGACAGACAGACAGACAGGCAGACAGACAGACAGACAGGCAGAGAGACAGACAGACAGACAGACAGGCAGACAGACAGAGAGACAGACAGACAGACAGGCAGACAGGCAGAGAGACAGACAGGCAGGCAGGCAGACAGACAGACAGACAGGCAGACAGACAGAGAGACAGACAGACAGGCAGAGAGACAGACAGGCAGGCAGACAGACAGAGAGACAGACAGACAGACAGACAGGCAGGCAGACAGACAGACAGACAGGCAGAGAGACAGACAGGCAGACAGACAGAGAGACAGACAGACAGGCAGGCAGAGAGACAGACAGGCAGGCAGACAGACAGACAGACAGACAGGCAGACAGACAGAGAGAGAGACAGACAGACAGACAGACAGACAGGCAGACAGACAGACAGAGAGAGAGACAGACAGTCAGACAGGCAGACAGACAGGCTCAGCTCAGTCATCATGTAGAAATCTGTGGTCACAGAAACATCAGACTGTCCAAGGAGTTTTAAAAGATCCTGAATGAGACACGAGTTTCCACTGAGTCATGGTCAGACAGACAGACAGACAGGCAGGCAGACAGACAGGCAGAGAGACAGAGAGACAGACAGACAGACAGGCAGAGAGACAGACAGAGAGACAGACAGACAGAAA
Source organism: Caranx melampygus (assembly GCA_019059645.1). NCBI lineage: Eukaryota > Metazoa > Chordata > Actinopteri > Carangiformes > Carangidae > Caranx > Caranx melampygus. The sequence goes on along the minus strand of JAFELL010002821.1, from coordinate 66,927 downwards.
GACAGACAGGCAGACAGACAGACAGAGAGACAGACAGCTTCCTCTGCCACAGTCTTTAATAATATCTACATTATGACTTATGACGACTCGGATGTCGGTCAGTACTGTCAGTACTGTCAGTACTGACAGTACTGTCAGTACTGTCAGTACTGACCGACAGTGAGCTAACATGGTGAGTGCTGTTCTCAGTTGCGCTCACTGTTTGATCCCTGTGTGTGTGTGTGTGTGTGTGTGTGGGCCCTGTATCAGACGCTCCGCTCTAACAAGCAGCTGCTGTGCAGACGTTTCTGTTGACAACAAACACAACTCGTGATAAATGGAGGAATGTGAAGTGAAGCCGAGGCTGGAGGCCTCAGACTGCAGCTCTGAGGAACAGCTGCACCATCACACACATGGATCTGAACCAGGAGGTGAACATCTCCCTCCCTGTGTCAGAGGTGTCCAGACTCAGGAGAAGAGGCTGCGTCGGCCCTTCTCTCTGTTTCCACTGAGTCAGAGGCTGCAGCCGCCCGGAGCCTCACATTACAGGGAAACAGCAACAGTGCAACGTGGCATCGAACAGCTGACTGGTTTCATCATCCACACTGAGCCCTTCAACAGGAGCTGCCTCCTCTGCAGCCTGGAGCCCCCCCCCCCACACACACACACACACACACACTCTCATACTCATAGTAAGACAACACTGAGAGCCACCACAGCACTGACACAGTCACAACCAACTGTTCATGGGATTTATGTGTCATGTGACCAACAGAGTCATTTGGTTCTGACGGTTTGACAACAATTATCAATCAATTATCAATTGTACTGTTGTTTATAGCGTCTGTCTCTGATGCAATCATCCATCTAAACTGTGTGTGTTTCGTTTTCTGCCTGTTCAGTTGAGCAGCTGCTTCATTGTCTCCTGTGTGACCAGCTGTGGTTACAGATGTGGAACATGTGGAGAGTGAAGAGCAAACATCTGCAGGTGTCACCTCAGGTAAATATCAGACTAACTGATGAAGGTGAGTGAGTGACACAACGGTTCCTGGTGACCTCTGAGTGTCTGTGACCTTTCAGACCGAGTCCAGGTCAGACCAACCCGTCAGACCTGAACCCTCTTATCAGGAGACAAAGTCCACAAGAGCTCAGTGTTATGTCACGAGGTCAGGTGTGTGTGTGTGTGTGTGTGTGTGTGGTTCACACTCTCAGGTGTCTCACCTGTTTGGGGTCATCGTAGAAGACACCGATGGAGCTGAGCCTGGGCCCGATGCTGCAGGTCTCGGTGTAGGCGGCCCCGCAGTCCTTGTACGAGCCCTCCCTGAATTTGTAGGCGATGGTCACGTTCCTGATGGGGGGTGGTCCCGTCTTTATGTCCACGTCCGACAGAAGCCCCGAGTAAACCAGGAACCCCCCCACGGTCACGACCAGACACACCAGGAAGAGGACGATGAGCAGCAGCAGCACCAGGTCGGACATGGCTCCTCAGAGAGTCGGTCACAGAGAAGACACAGAGACAGAGACAGAGACAGAGGAGAAGAGCTGGACGTCCTCCTGCCGTTACACTCCGGTTACACTCCGGTTACTCTCCGGTTACACTCCGGTTACTCTCCGGGCTCCTGGAGCTTCAGCATTAAACCGTGACGGCTGAAGGAACGCGGTGCTCGGTGCTCGGTGCTCGGTCGCTGCAGCGGAGCGAAGCTCTGAGAACAAACACTGGTTCAAGTTGAGACGGTTTGTTTACGGTGCTTCCCCAAACACTGGACACACTTCCTGGATCAGACCACTCTGTCCTGGAGGAGGGGGGGCCGCCGCGGTCACTTCAGAACCGACTCATTTGCATATGTTAATCAGATACACATTCAATATACTTTAATTTAAAAAGGACTTCTGTTGATTATTATCAACGCCAGCTGTGGAGAAGAGTAAACGAGTTTATGACTCTAACCCCCCGCGTCTCATCACAGTGGTTCAGTCCAGAAGGCTGCGTGAAAAAGACGAGTGAAAAACGCGATTTGTCGTCTTTCCTCAGGTGCTTTCTTTGTCCTCTCAGTCTCACTTCGCTGCAGATCGTGTCTTCACCTCTGAGCTCACGTGTCTCGGCGCTGTCAGCGTCTTTTCACTCGTGTTTCCGGGTCTGAAGTCAAATAAAAGAGGTTCTGTTCAGAGACGTGCTGACGTCAAGTTCGTCGAACTATGGAAATCCATTAAGGACAAACTAGGAAACAGAAAACAAAGAGAGTCCAGAAGGTTTAAGAGTTCAAGGAGAAGGGAAGAGGAAAGTTTCATTAAACTGAAGCTCAGTCTTATGTTCAGTCTGTCCGTCAGTTTAATGACGCCATTAAAGCTGCTTCATTAACATGAGTTCACTCAGTGGATTATTGTACAGTTCAAACCACAAGTCACTGTAACTGTGTCTGAACAGGACACGTCATGATGCATCAACAACACCAGCCCTGTTACAACTGAGCAGTAATCAATAATAGGGTGGGGGTGGTGGTGGGGGGGGGGTCCAAAGCTTCTGTGTTTTTATGAGTGTTATGAAATCTTTGACTGAAGCTATTAATGAAACACTGATGTGTGTGATATCACTGCTCTCACATCACTGTGCCCATGATGTGGTGATGTGAACTGAATGATCTGTGGTCTGATGTCTGTGTGATCATAAAACCTGTTTTTACAAATCCTGACTTTGATAGTTTGGTGTGAACATGTCCTCCACTGAGCCCAGAGTCACTAAACTCACTGTGAACAGCAGCGTCCCTGTTTAAGGGATTAACCGAGCAGAGATGTCGCAGTGGAGCTGCTCTTTTCTCAGGCTTCACTCAGCTCTGCTTCTTCTGAAAGAAAAATAAGTTCAAACACTTAAATCACACATTTGGATTATTCTTGTCTTCAAACCTCCTCTGATCATCATCACTGGACCTCAGGCAGATGAAATCACTCAGTTCCTTTCAGCATGAAAACACTCAGAAGTTTATTGTCTCCAGAGTCTTAAAAAGTCTCTTTTATGTTGTAACATCTTTTAATTACAGTCAGGGATCCATCAAGTTGATAGAGAATCACAACTGAGCCTGAAACTGAATCTCAACACCTCATTATTAGGAACGCTTCACCTTCAACAGAAAACAAACCTGTGCAGGTAAATACACACAGCTCGGTTATTTCTTTAACTTAGATGCAGATGTTGTCACATGCAGAAGAAAAGGTTTGGTTATTTATAGGTCACATTCATCCTCTACACTCTTCAAGGCTTTGTGTCCTGCAAAACAACAGATGACTCAGGTTCCAACCTAAACATTAAAAATTGAATCCTCAGAGTCGTCCGTCACATCTGGAGCCACGTCTTCTTCTTCTTCTTCTTCTCGTCTGTTGATCCTCTGTCTCTCCTCGGCGTCGCTCTCCTGAGCCTGGAGGAAAACACATGACAAACGTTTTGGTTAACTCATCTGCTCATCTGAACTCAGGACTCTGGCTGCATGAAGCAGAAAGTACAGACACCACATCAAACACTTTCTAATCATTAGCTTGTTCCAGCTGAGTTTCCTTATCAGCCCTCTGCCCTCCACAGCTACAGGCCGACTCAGCAGCAGCAGGAGGAGGAGAAGGGGGAGGGGGTGTTTGACCCTCTGATAGGACTCACTGTGTTTGAACTGTTACATTAAACTTTAACAAACCACTTTCTGAACACGACTCTGCTCAGCTCTTTAAACTGCGCTGCTGGGTTCAGACGATCTGCAGCTGTTACACGATCAAACCTCTCGATTCTAAACCAGCGTCTCATGTGATAAATAGATTAACGTGAGTCCAGTAGAAACTGTGGTTCTGTCGGTACCTCATCCTCTGACACGTCCTGAGGCAGCGGACCATCTCCCTCCTCTTCATCATCTTCATCATCGCTGCCCGGTGACCTCTGAGACGGAATCTCTTCACCCTGCAGCACAATAACAGTCAGTCCACCACTGAGACACAGAAGGACAGAGGGACAGAGACACATGCACCAGGTCCACTGGTCTTCTACCTTCAGGTTGCGGTTCTTCAGGTTGCCCATCCAGAACGCCTCCTGACAGTTGTTGAGCATCAGCATGGCCTTCACTCTGTACACAAACAGCTCCAGGCTCTTCTTCAGCGCCGGCACGTGATTGGTCAGACTGGTGTCCTGGTGAATCTGAACACCAACACATGAAAACACAGCTGCTGCGTTCACTGTCCACACTCTGAACCCTCTGCATCACCACATTGTTAGGGTTTTTATTCCTTCTTATGTTTTTGTGGATGTTATTGTTTGTGCTTCCTCACACTTCCTGTAGCAGCTCAACACTGTTGTTTCCTGTGTCTCAGACTTCTTGTCCAGCAACACAGTATCTCAGTGTTAAATAACGGTTGACTGGTTGAATGAATGAATATTTGCCTCCTTATGTGCAGTTCTTGTCTGCAGCTGAACTCCTCCATCAGACCCACAGAGTGAGTGTGACACTGTGTCTTTACCTTAGAGTGTCCACACAGGTGGTGCAGCTGCCTGGTGCTGAGCTGGAAGGTTTTCAGGAGACTCTGAACATCCTCCTGAAACACAGAGTCAGAGTCAGCTCAGTGTTTGACGTCCTCACTGATCTGGGTACAGCCATGAAGGAATCACAACTACACAACAGCATTGTCTAGTTTTAGCATTGTCTCTGGTCCTGCTTTAGTGCAATGTGTCACTTTACAGCTTTTTCTACATAAATCAAAATATATTTGTCTAAGTAACTGATGATGTTGATTAGATTATTGAGAAGTCACGGGGGGACGGTTCATATTAAATCAGGGACGAATTCCCTTCAGTAAATTAACTGTAGCTGTAACTTGGTACTAACATGAAGGTCCATTTTAGGTTTACCACAGCTGCTCTGTCAGATAACACACAGCGACAGTTAACTGCTGTTACACAGAAGATGTCATTTATACCTTGTGCCTTTTGAAACTGTGGTCGAGCAGCGGCATCCCCAACTTCAGGAAAGACTCCAGGAACAGGCGGCCATACTGCCCCCCCCCCCCGACATAATGACAGTTAATACTAAACCACTGCTGCTACATACACACACACATATATACATATATTTCATCTGATGTGTGATGTGTTTAACTGTTCACCTTCAGACACACGTTGAGCACCGGCCGGGAATCAAACACCTGTAAGAAGAGGGTGAAAGATTAGAGTTTAAACTGAACCTGCTGCACAAACTCATTACCATAACTATAAGGTCAGAGGTCAGAGGTCAGAGGTGAGATTAGTAGACATCTCCAGCAGGTAACAGGTGATGTACCTTCACCAGGTTGACCAGGATGTGAAAGTCTCTGACGGCCAAGTTCCACGTCAGCAGCTTCTCACTCTGAGTCTGAGGACAAAGGTCACATGACCTCACTGTTAATTAAACATTCAAACACAATCACATTCAGGCTATAAAGAACAAACTAAGTGGTTTGTGCTGGTGTTTAATCATGTGACTGTTTTATCAGCTGGTGTAGTCTGGTTTGGTCACACACAGCTCTCTCACACTGTGTCCATAGAAATACACTGTGTAGTGCGACACCTAGTGGCCGACCTCAGAGCTGTCACTGGCTCTGCCTGCAGGAATCCTCCTGACAGCTTTGTCCAGCTCAGCCATCATCACTCTGTAGAAGACCAGGAAGGTTTGTCTGTAGAGCAGAATAAGAGCAATGATTGATGTGGCTGTGGTGGTTAGAGTCGTCTCTGAGCCTGGATATAAACTCCTGTGTCACCACAGGAGGACGTACCTGTTCAGAGTCGGCCATGACGCGGAGCTCTCGTCTTTCGCTGTGTTCAGGAGCTCAGTGACTCCTTCTCCTGCGATCTCCTCCACCGCCTTCAGGATATCATCCACATGCTCCAGGTAGATGCTGCACAGACAGAGACACAAAGGTAAAACATCTTAGATTCTTCTTCACAGTTACAACAATCACCTCAGACCCAGTAGCTCTGATACGAGTCAGTCTGACCTGGAGCATCTTTGTCTCTTTCTGTTGATCCGGGTTTCTGGACTCACCTCAGCACAGTCTGAACTGCTTCATTGAATTTGTTCCCTCGCTCCCTCTCTCCTCCGGCCGTCACCCATTCTTGGCTCAGGAAACCTTTTGCTACAGAAGCTGGAGAGGAAGAGCAATGAGCCCATCACCACTGCAGTGGTTTGGATGGTAGGTAAGTGGATCTAAATGAGGTGAGACTGACCGATCTGCTCTCTGTAGGAGGCTGAGTTTCCTCCTCTGTCTGACACGGTGCACAGCAGCTGAGTGAGACACAGCGCCGTGCTGAGGCTGGGCATCGTGCTGCAGAAGTTCAGCAGGTACTTGAAGCTGTGTCTACACAAGAGGACAGGAAGTAAAGAAAGACACATGGTAAAACACAAGTACAACAAATGTACTCAGTCGTCATGAGGAGTTTGTGACTCACTTTACGAGCTGCTCCAGGGTCGAATCTGAACACTGCTCTTTGAGACGTTCAGCCAAAACTCCCAGAGCTTTCTTCAGTAAGCTCCTCTGGGCTGGAAGACTGAACCCAGACCTGATGAACACACACACACACTGATCAGGAGACAGACACTCCTACCAGTCTCATGCTTCACAGAGTTAACAGCTGTAACATCTGGCATCACCAGCAGAAGGTGGTTTTCAGGATTTGGAGCAGCAGCTGGAAGCTCGACGTCATGAACTGATGCTCCTGAACATCAGTGGCAGGTCCGTCCACCACACCGTTGTTCTCAGAGAGCAGTGCCTGTGCAAACACACACACACACACACACACACATGTTTAAGAGCTGGAGGAGATGTGACTCTCTCCTGTGTCTCCTGAGGTCATGAAGTGTTACCTGAAAATGGTTATGACAGTCCTCCAGGTGAGAGCAGAGGGCAGGTAACAGCTGCACACAGCAGGAGGCGATATCCTTGGAGCTCCTCTGTTGGAGGTGGGAGAAGCCCACACGTCTGTCCGTTCTTCCCTGTGCAAGCAAACAGCTCAGTAAGATGAGGTTTTCTGTTTCATTATTTCTTTCCAGCTCAGGGACGTTCAAGCAGCGACCTGTGGTTTGTGCACTTTTCTGCCAATTTGAAATAATGTTCTGTTTTTGAACGATGCTTTTTTTAACCGATTCACTGATTAATAAAAAAAAATCCACCAATTAATCTATTATTAAAATAATCAATTAATCGAACAGGAACTCATATGGTAACGATGATGAGCTCACACCTGCACACTGTTGTGTGTGTGTGTGTGTGTGTGTGTGTGTGTGTGTGTGGTCTGCTCTCCTGTACCTTGAGGAAAGGAGCTCTCTTTGCAGGAGCAGCGGTCAGGCTGAACTCCAGTTTACGCAGCATGTCCTCCAGGAGGAAGAGCAGCTCAGCAGGACCCAGCAGGACCTCCTCCCGCACCTCAGTGATGTCACAACATTAGACCAGACAGGTACAACTTCCTGTTAACTCATGTTTACACCTGGTTCAAACCAGTGGTCCCTGTGTAAATGTTCACTGATTCACTGATCAATAAATGAATTCTCAAAAGGTGCCACACGGTCAGAGGACGATCAGGTGATCAGCTGATCTCTGGTCTGAACATACACATCTATATGTAACCTGATATAACGCCGTTAGTTTACTGCAAACCTCATCTCCACATGACATTTCCCTCTGAGTTTAAATCATTTGTTTTTTAATTAAAATGACTCAATGAGCAGCTCCTGGGATCTGCCTTCAGGCCCCTGACTTATCACTCTTGCTTTCAAATGACATGACATTTAAACTCGTGTCTAAGATTAGACACCTGCTCCTGTTCTCACCTTGGTGTGGAGCTCAGAGTCGAGCAGTGATCGGGACAGGAGGCCACACTGCAGCACACTGAGCACCTCCAGGTCCAGCTCCCTGAAAAACTGTCTGTAGGACGCCAGGCTGACTCCAGGACGGGCCTCCTTCTCCTTCTCCTTCTCCTTCTCCTTCTCAGGCTGCTCCTGCAGCACAACGACCTGCTTCAGTCCCGTCACACGTTCAGATTGTGAGATTCATGTGAGAAGTGAAAACGTACCAGCTGAGTTTCCTCTGCTTCAGTGGTCTCGTCCAGCTGAGAGCTGCTCTCTGATGACGTCTTCCCGGGAGCCTTCCTCTTCTTTCCTGCTCCGTCTGGACAGGAGTCACACAAGTGTTTTCATTTTACACACTTTTCATTCTCCTGCAGAAAATCTAAAATACACTGTGTACAAACAAGAGGTACACTCGTACTGTTAGCTGCAAGACCTCACTTCCATTAAAGCATTATACATTTATTTTATTGTGTCTGGGTGTCAATCTGACCTTTGGCCTTGGACTTCCACCAGATGGCGTCATATTCGGCATATAGACAAAGTACAAGCACTGTCATGGTTCCCCCTCCCTCTCCCCTAAGCTTCAACCCTGAGAAGTCTCTTTGCATTCAAAAGATTAAAATCCTTAGAAATGAGTGAACGTTGGATGTGTATGATCAGGACTGATGCTGGGTCTCAAAGATTAATAACATCAATGTATAATATTTTATTTTGTGCTTGTGAGTATTTGACACTGCACAGAAACTCAGTGTTGCTGCTGATCACTGACATATTCAGGCTGTAACAACCCAAACTAAAATATCTACTTTACAGGTAGGAAACTGAAAATACTTCTTTTTTTTGTTTCTTTTTTGGCATTTAAAGGGTTAAAACCTTTAAAAGTTAATTAATGTTTGATCCCAACAACGCAGTCAGGTGTAGGTGAAAAACATTAGCTCATATAATATGAATGAATCATATTTCTTATGGTTTTCTGTTGAACAGCTCACTGTTGTGCTGAGCAGTGGCAGTGAGCGCCGCGACACAGTGTTTTAGATCTGAACGAGTCCTGAGGCTTCATGGAAAAACACAGCGACGTCCTGACTCACCTTTCTTCGTCTTATTCACAGGAGCAGATGAAACAGGTGGCACTCCGTCTGTGCTCTCTCCATCAAAGTTAGCAAGAGGTGGGACGTAGCCAGGTGTTCCTGAAACACACACACCAGAAGCAGAAGAGTCAGAAAACTCTATTTCTTAAAGGTTATTTTTGGGTTTGTTCTGACGGAGTGAGACAGACGGGACAGGACCACAGTAAGAACCAGGTCCATGTGGTTCTCACCAGGTGACAAGTTCTGACAGGTAGGAACTCACCTGCCAGCGCCTTCTCCAGCAGCGTCTGCAGGTAGGTGATGTTCTGCAGACGAGTCATCACCTTCATCTTCATCTCTGTTTCTTTTAGTTTACAAAACGCATTGACAACCTTCCACAACACAGAGACACACACAGCTTCAGTCACTTCCTTCCCTCTGGACAGAAACGTTCTTGAACATCACCTCAACATGCGGCATGCTGTCACCTCTCTGAACCAGTTGATGGTGTGAAACAACAAAGTGCACAGGAACTCCCTCTCAGGTTTGGACAGGCTGTCCATCTTCTCTACGACGTCCATGTCAGTGAGGATGAGCGGGCAGCCTGCGGCGCAGCAAACATCAGCACAGACACACTTGTTATTCAGACAGCAGCAGAGATGACAGACAACTGGTTCCTGTCAGACATCTATGTCCTTGTCCTCACCCAGCAGAGCATCGATCTCCTCCAGGTCTCCATGATGCTGCTTCTCCTCACACAGTCTCAGCAGGCGGAAAAACGGAGACAGACACAGAGGAGACACTCGTCTACAGGAGACACAAACAAATTATGTCGTTTAAATCCTGAGCTGTGTTTCCACTGAAGAGGTTCCTGGTAAAACGTAGGAGGCAGGAACTTCACAGGAACGCCCTCTGTCTCCACCTGTGTGGGACCTGCTGGACTCCTGAGGCGACGTGATGTCGTTTCAATCATCATACAGTCGTTGTGCGGCTCTTGTTGTTGTTGTTTTTCCTGCAGTGAAGATGCTTTTAATAATCCTGGCTTTTAAAAATGCTGCCTATTCACGGACGGCTCCTGCAGTGGAGACAACCCTCCTGTCACTCATCAGAGGTTTAGTGTCAGTGTCAGGGTGAGGGGACAGACCTGTGAGCCTTCTGCTTCTGACTCTGCTGCTCTCCTCTGCTCTGGACGTCTCTGGCCAGCAGAGGCAGCAGGTTGACAGCGATCATCCCCTGACTCTCCTCCTCCTCGTCCAGGTTGTACATCACACGTGCTGGGAAAGGGAAGGATCTGACATGCACAGGAAGGTCAATATTAATACTAATATCATAAATATTACAGCATTTCATCGTCTAACACAGCTGTCAATCACCAACCCTGCTACTTCTGGACCCAGATCCACCACAAAGTCGTCCTGAAAGTCGTCCAGGACGCTCTTCGCTATGTGCTCCTGTTGACAGAGTACAGAAGGACTGAACACATGTAGCTGCATTTCACAGAGATACTAAGTCAATATAATGTTTGTCTGACACACACCTGCACCTGTGGGTCCAGAGTGGAGCTCAGGATCAGATTGGCTAGTTCATCGTAGTACAGAGCCGAGGCCTCAGGTGAGCTCTCGCTGCTCGACCTCACCAGCTCCAACAGAGCCGTCACCTGCACACGTCAGACATGAACTCAAACCTCCTGTTGCTGTATAACATCAGTCTGCGGAGGAGATGCTCCCGTGTGACATGTTAGTGTGTGACAGGACAGTTATTAACATCAGCTGATGACTAAAGAGCTGATATGAGACATGAGACTGTGCACGAGCTCAGGAGTCCACAAGAGTAAACACACCCAGGCTGGTTCAATGTAAATCACAGAAAAATGAAGAATGAAAGAGAAGAGCAGAATAACAAGATGTCAGAAGAAGACTGGATGAGAGCATCACACCAGCGTCATCAAACTGTGGCTTATTTTAATGAACACAAGTGGATTCAAAAATAAAACAGAAATAAAACTAGACATGAAGTAAATAAAAAAAACATCTTCAGTTTTTTTTTAAATGAGCATCAGAAGCTGCACCTGTCAGCAGGTGCTGTAGTTTCACCTGCTACTCCCTCACTGAAAAACACACGCCGTGTCCTTTAATGTTTAAACACTGACTAACAACTCTGAGTGTAATTATCCTGCCTACATGTTTTCTTTTGTTTGTTTTTGGTGTTTTCATTTCTGGCTAGATCTAGACTTTATATTTCTACTGGAACAGTGATGTCAATGTGTGAGTTTGTTTTTTATGTGGATATGTTATGGCTTCAGCTCATAGAGATAATACAATACAATCCAAATACATAACCAGTGATTCTCCTGCTTGTACCTGTCTGAACATCTCCTGAGGCAACGCCTCGTTCTGTGACTCCTTCACTTTGGGCCTGGATGGTGGAGAGGGAGGGAGAGGGAGAGAGAGAGAGAGAGATCACCATACAGAAAGGTAAAGTGACAGAGTAAAGACGGAGGATGCTTCAGCCCTTTAACCTGGAAGCTCCCATGCTGCCTACGATCATGACGGCTCCGATGATCCCTATGCGCTTGTACTTGGGGATGGTGCTGGAGAGCTGTTTGCGGATCACGATGTGCATGTCGTCCTGAGAGGGAGAGAGGAAACAAGAATGAATAAAACATGTTGAACTAAAGGAGTGAGTCGAGTCTTTTCCCTCAGAGTTTGACTGAACCTGGATGTGACATCCTTGCTGCTGTTGCCCAAACGCCAGTTTACTCAGGAGGTGGAAGAGTCTGCGGATCTGCTGAGGCGTCAGGTTGTCCATGTAGTCCAGGATCCCCTGCATCAGACACCACAGGCCGTTAAAGACTGTGCACATGTTGTGTTTAGTTAATGCCTTTAATAGCAGAGAGCAGGTTCTCCTGACCTTCACAAACACAGCATACAGAGCCATGTCTAAGGGTTTCTCTGTCACCAGGCCACAGAGCAGCTCCAGAGCCATGTCCACCTCCCCTCCTACACCACTGCACACATGGGTGACTAAAGAGCCCACCACCTCCTGACAGACATCACACAGGGCACAGATCAACCTGATGCATCCACCGTCAGAAACAGACAAATGTGTTTATGTTTTAATAAAAGAGCCACAGACCCACCTGTTGGCAGTAAGAGTCAAACACAGTGAAGGAGAGCTGGTACATGAGTCCACCAAACGGCACCAGGGCAGCAGCGTCAGCAGAGCGGAGCAGAGTCTGAGCCAGAGCCAGGATGGAGGGGAAGTACCCCCGCATGACCTGCAGGTCCAGGATCAGGAAAAATAAGACAGAGAACAGTTATTAAACACCACAAGACAAAACCTTCATGAAAAGCTCTGAAGTTGTGTGTGTGTGTGTGTGTGTGCATGCACACAGACTGAGCCACCTGAGAATAGTCCCTGAAGGTCCTCTGGAGCAGAGCGTCCTGCATCAGTCCCGTCTTCACTTTGACCTTCAGCAGCCTCTCCGCCCCCCGCCGGCTCTGGTTGGCGTTGGTGGAGTGAAGGATGAAGAGAACCAACAGATCCATGACCTGAAGCAGAGACATGACACAGAGGAGCATGCAGCCACATGCAGAAACACACACACACACACGCGTGAAGACTGAGGAGACTCCACTCACCTTGTGGCCGTCTGCTTCATCCACAGACTCTATCGCCTGATGAAGAACAACACAGCGAGTCAGAGGCTGCAGTGAGGAGGGAATGAAGTGACTGTCATTACAAACTCATACACACTGTCTCCCACCTTGAGCCAAGCCTCAGAAATTGTTTTCTGGAATCTGACTGCAGTTTTGATGCCGTCCAGTATCAGTGTGACGCTACTGCCAGCTGCTGGTGAGGACGAGGACGAGGACGAGGACCTGCTCCAGAACCAGACTCATTAGATCACATCGTGAAGAAGCTGCTGGTCAGACCCTGACAACATAAGTGAACCGTAATGTGCTGTCTTACACTGCTGCTCCTTTGTTCTTCATGCGACTCTGAGAGGCCTGCAGCACCGGGGGGAGGACACACTGCTCCAGCTCCAGCTTCTTCCGGAGATGATTCACCACCTGTCACAGTTCGAACCCTGATTAATAACAAGGGAATAAAAACTATTTTATGATGTTTTTTTAAATGCTGTGGTCACAGCGAAGAGATCCAACCTCATACGCATCAGCAGCTGAGACAGAGTGCAGGATGAACTTGACCACCACAGGTAGGTCCTCCAGCTGCACAGCCGCCACCGTGGCCATGACTGCTCCACGCACCTGAGATCACAGACAGTAACAGGTGCTAAACCTCCACACCAGCCTCCACCAGGCTTTGAATGGATGAGTGCGTGATCAGAGAGTGTGTTGTACCTCAGACAGGAGTGAGGAGCTGAGGTTCAGGCTGGAGAGGGCGTCCAGTATGGGCACAGTCAGCTGAGTGTTTGTCTGCAGTAAAGAGCTGCACAGAGCATAGAGTGAGGCACAGACACAGCAGAGGAGCCACAGACCTGAAGCAGAGCTTCACTCTACGTACTTGAGCTCAGTGGCGATGTCATGGTGCTGGGAGTCTTCCAGTATCTCTGGCAGACTGGTGATGATGTCACGCTGAACGTCTACTGGAGCGACTGACACCAGCTCCATGAGCTTCTCCGCCAACTCCTGCAAACACAGTAACAGGTCAGAGGTCAGTGAGAGGGCAGGAGATAACAAGCACGTCTCCATGCTCCATGTGCACTTGATGATAACTGACACACACATAATTACAGACGTAATGTCTGTGACAACTAAACCCTTCATCACTGAAACAACTACCTTGCTGTCCACAACTCTGTCCAGCCACTTCAGCTGGTTGATGATGATATGTGGGATACTCAGTCCTGCGTCTGCAGAGCTGTGAGGAGCAGAACAGGATGACGTTTAGAAATCAACACGTGTCAGAAATGATGGAGGTGCTGTACAATGACCTCATGTTAAACACACACCCATCCAACATGAACTCAGGAAGCTTCTCCAGCAAGGTGTTGATGACTGGAGTCTGCATGAGAGACAGAAGAAGAAGAATGACTTTATTGTCTTTGCAACAAGCACAAAGAAAGGAAGACTAAACTTTTGTCTAGATGTTCTTTCTGCACAGTGCAGGTGTCTTCATCAGGAGATGATCTGACCTGCAACATCTCGATTCCCAGCAGCATGCGCAGCAGACTCTCCTGGAAGGAGCTGACAGAACTGCAGCACAGATGACAATGTGTTAGTTTGTCACACACTGACAAACCTCTGACACCACATGAGTCTGTGCCACAGCTGTAACCTCACAAATTAACAGACTGCTGGATAAAGCTTCTGTCTTTTTAGAACATTTACCTGGTGTCCTCATCAGACAGGCGTGGGACACATGGAAGGAGGCAGTTCCTGAACCGGTCCTGGTCCTCAATGTGAGACTCTAATCCAGTGATGAACTCCTGTATAACCTGAGCAGCACAGTGTCAGTGAGTGAATCACACCTGTCTCAGGCTGAAGGTCTCCTGTGTGTACTGAAGGTGTGGACACTTACCCCTGGGTACCTGGGACTCTTCCTCAGTTGCTGCTGTATCCGTTTCTGGAAAACAACCTGGTCAACAGCTGGAGAGAGGAAAACACATCAGAAAACTAAGAGGTGGAAAAAATGAAGTCACTTTCTGTCCTGGTCACTTTTCAGACTAAACCTGAGTGTGTTTACCAATCTGGTTGGACGTGCCACCTTGTTGTAAGGTGACACCTGCCTGTCTCAGAAACACACTGAATACACTTTGATTGGTTTCCTCTGGAGCAGCTTCTCTGGGCTGACGACCAGCGCTGCGACTCTTCTTCGCCTCTGTGGAGGGAAGAGAACAAAGAGTGACTGAAACACACAGACTCACCACACAGGACACATCTGTTACCCTAATATACGCTAATGTGACAAGATCACATCCTTTATTTGTCCCCATACGTGTACATCCATTTCTATATATTGCATATAGTATGTGGAACATATGTTAAAATTATACATGAAACATGAGGATGTGGAACAATTTTATATTTTGATATATGTTCTGTCCACTCAAGTTTGTATGTTTATATTACAGACACATGTTACATAAAGACACTGTATATCCATCCTAAAGCCTGTCAGCATATCTATAAGTATCATGTTATACACAGGGGGTTCCAAAGGTCGGGGACAAGTTTCCCAGAATGTGAAGATAGACATGTACATAAGCATATAGAAATGTTATATCATGTGATTTTGATAAACACACATATGATTTGGATGAACACCATCTTATACTGTATAAAAACCATGATACGGACATTTCCAGTACATGTACACATACATAATGGATGCCTCATAGATGTTATAGATTAATATATGTGACATATCTTGATATAGGGACATACATGTCGTCTATTACATTTCTGTGTGAGTGGTCATTGCCTTCGTCAGTGAAATAAGAAACATGTCATGGTCCTATCAGCCATCAGTACTGATTACATTTGCTGTCAGTGCTGGTCATGTTACGTGTCAGTGTATAGTCAGAGCCATGATCCTGATGTGAGCCTGGGGACGGTGATGAGCTGATATCAGGTTGAACTCACTGGTAGTTGAAGCGGCTCCGTCTCCTTTATCCACAGAGGAGCGACGCTTTTTTCGCATCATCTACGGAAATTCAGACAGTTTTAATTAGCCACGCCAAGCTAACGCTCACAGTAGCAGCATGCTAACATGATGTTAAGCAGCTTCGCTGGACAGTTGCACCCATTGCGTTCACAACAAATACAAATCGCAGTCAACGTGTTAGCTAGTTCAGCAGCTAACACGCAGAACATGTTAAACCTATCGTGTCGATGTGCTGTTGTGTGTTAAAGTGAGTCATTACAGTGAAACACGTACGGTTCAACCGCAGAAGACGACGTCTCCTCCACAGATACTACGGGTTACTAAACAAAGTTCCGCGCCAAAGCAGCTGCACGTCTTCAACGTAATGACGTCACAAACGTCAGGGACGCTCGCTAAACTGCGGTGGGTTAACTACAAGGATCTATTACATGGATCTATTATAAGAACTGGATTCGGCGCCGCCCCTCAGCTGACACGCCGATTTTCCCAGTGGCCACTCGTGGTGTTGCAACAATAAATCCCTATGAGCCCAAAAAGCATTTTTCCCATAGAGCGCAATAGTAAAAGAGACGGCTGTCAAACTGTTCACAGGACACCTCCAGCTGTAACCACCGTTAACTACTGATCTTTCAATTTAATATTTTTAAGTCATGGACTTTTCATCCATCAAAAAGTTTTCAAAAGGCCAGAAAAGCCCCAGAAAAACCTCTTTTCCCATGGTGACGTCACAGCTGTGCGCGGGCACTCCCAAAGCGCGGTCGTGTTGTGTCTCGGGAACGAGGATGGCCGAAACTTAACGAGGACTCTGTTCGGCACAAAACTCAGTCAGAAAAGTGAAAAAACGACTCAGAGGTGAGTTTTCATTTGGACACATGGAGTTAATGTAACTTTATGATGTTTAATGTCTGTTGTCAGTCTCTGTGGCCTGAGATGGTACAGCCTGCTCCCTGTCTTCCACCCGGGCCTGAGGAGAAGGACCGTCCTGGACGTCCTCACCATCGTCTCTCCTCCTCAGCACGTCGTCAGTGTGTGTTCAGTGTACAGTATGCTACGCTAAATGTTCACTTACATTCATTATTAAATTGTTTGAAAAACATGCTTGTGACCCCCCCCCCCCCCCCCCCCGAATCCAATATCTGCAGCAGTGCCTGGGGCATTCATGTATATACTGAAATACCTGGTTGTGTAACAGCTGCATGAGTGGACACTGACGTCCTACGTGTTGTGGAAATACTGTAAGGTTAAACTGTTTAATAACAAAGAGTCACAGCCACCTGAAGGCTTAATGATGATGATGAAACTACCTATAAACACACGCAGTAAAGACAAGGAAGATGCTTTTTTCTGACTGTAAGTAAATGAAATTCAAAGAGCTGTAATTTTCCTTAAACACACAGTATGTCTTACAAGAACAAACCACATGTGGCTGAGTTTATAACACCACCACCAGCATCCTGTAGATACAACTGTAGATCTGTGCAGCAAAGACATTATGTGTAGGGTAAATATACTCTTCAATATTAAACGGTAAGACAGTAAAGCCCTCATGATAACATAATGAGGTGTTCTGAGCTAATCTGTCATGTTTAACATTCATTTCTCATTAAAAATGCACAAAAGACAGTTGATTGTAATTTATTGCCCATTGTGATTTAAGCTCTACAGGTTCGAATCAACTCATAATACATCCATGGGTACAACACGGGCTCACGGCCTCGACAGAGAGACCCATACCCACACAACCGTACACATACACACACACGCTATACAGTAAAGAGCAGGAATCAGGGGGGCGGGGGCAGCTGGCCGCAGCCGCTGGCTCGCGGTAAGAAAAGTAATTTTCAAAGCCACGCTGACCAGGCCGGCCATCACGGAGAGAGCCAGCCACCCGTTCAAACACTGGGGCACACTGTACAGAGCAGGAATCAGGGGGCGGGGGCAGCTGGCCGCAGCCGCTGGCTCGCGGTAAGAAAAGTAATTTTTAAAGCCACGCCACGATGGCCAGGCCACAGAGCGAGAGCCAGCCACCCGTTCAAACAGTGGGGCACACTGTACAGAGCAGGAATCAGGGGGGCGGGGGCAGCTGGCCGCAGCCGCTGGCTCGCGGTAAGAAAAGTAATTTTCAAAGCCACGCTGACCAGTCCGGCCATCACGGAGAGAGCCACACACCCGTTCAAACACTGGGGCACACTGTACAGAGCAGGAATCAGGGGGGCGGGGGCAGCTGGCCGCAACCGCTGGCTCGCGGTAAGAAAAGTAATTTTCAAAGCCACGCCACGATGGCCAGGCCACAGAGCGAGAGCCAGCCACCCGTTCAAACACTGGGGCACACTGTACAGAGCAGGAATCAGGGGGGCGGGGGCAGCTGGCCGCAACCGCTGGCTCGCGGTAAGAAAAGTAATTTTCAAAGCCACGCCACGATGGCCAGGCCACAGAGCGAGAGCCAGCCACCCGTTTAAACACTGGGGCACACTGTACAGAGCAGGAATCAGGGGGGCGGGGGCAGCTGGCCGCAGCCGCTGGCTCGCGGTAAGAAAAGTAATTTTCAAAGCCACGCTGACCAGTCCGGCCATCACGGAGAGAGCCACACACCCGTTCAAACACTGGGGCACACTGTACAGAGCAGGAATCAGGGGGGCGGGGGCAGCTGGCCGCAGCCGCTGGCTCGCGGTAAGAAAAGTAATTTTCAAAGCCACGCCACGATGGCCAGGCCACAGAGCCAGAGCCAGCCACCCGTTCAAACACTGGGGCACACTGTACAGAGCAGGAATCAGGGGGGCGGGGGCAGCTGGCCGCAACCGCTAGCTCGCGGTCAGAAAAGTAATTTTCAAAGCCACGCCACGATGGCCAGACCACAGAGCCAGAGCCAGCCACCCGTTCAAACACTGGGGCACACTGTACAGAGCAGGAATCAGGGGGGCGGGGGCAGCTGGCCGCAACCGCTGGCTCGCGGTAAGAAAAGTAATTTTCAAAGCCACGCTGACCAGACCGGACATCACGGAAAAAGCCACACACCCGTTCAAACACTGGGGCACACTGTACAGAGCAGGAATAAGGGGGGCGGGGGCAGCTGGCCGCAGCCGCTGGCTCGCGTTAAGAAAAGTAATTTTCAAAGCCACGCCACGATGGCCAGGCCACAGAGCGAGAGCCAGCCACCCGTTCAAACACTGGGGCACACTGTACAGAGCAGGAATCAGGGGGGCGGGGGCAGCTGGCCGCAGCCGCTGGCTCGCGGTAAGAAAAGTAATTTTCAAAGCCACGCCACGATGGCCAGGCCACAGAGCCAGAGCCAGCCACCCGTTCAAACACTGGGGCACACTGTACAGAGCAGGAATCAGGGGGGCGGGGGCAGCTGGCCGCAACCGCTGGCTCGCGGTAAGAAAAGTAATTTTCAAAGCCACGCTGACCAGACCGGACATCACGGAAAAAGCCACACACCCGTTCAAACACTGGGGCACACTGTACAGAGCAGGAATCAGGGGGGCGGGGGCAGCTGGCCGCAGCCGCTGGCTCGCGGTAAGAAAAGTAATTTTCAAAGCCACGCCACGATGGCCAGGCCACAGAGCGAGAGCCAGCCACCCGTTCAAACACTGGGGCACACTGTACAGAGCAGGAATCAGGGGGGCGGGGGCAGCTGGCCGCAGCCGCTGGCTCGCGGTAAGAAAAGTAATTTTCAAAGCCACGCTGACCAGTCCGGCCATCACGGAGAGAGCCCACACCCGTTCAAACACTGGGGCACACTGTACAGAGCAGGAATCAGGGGGGCGGGGGCAGCTGGCCGCAGCCGCTGGCTCGCGGTAAGAAAAGTAATTTTCAAAGCCACGCCACGATGGCCAGGCCACAGAGCGAGAGCCAGCCACCCGTTCAAACACTGGGGCACACTGTACAGAGCAGGAATCAGGGGGGCGGGGGCGGGGGCAGCTGGCCGCAGCCGCTGGCTCGCGGTAAGAAAAGTAATTTTCAAAGCCACGCTGACCAGGCCGGCCATCACGGAGAGAGCCAGCCACCCGTTCAAACACTGGGGCACACTGTACAGAGCAGGAATCAGGGGGGCGGGGGCAGCTGGCCGCAGCCGCTGGCTCGCGGTAAGAAAAGTAATTTTCAAAGCCACGCTGACCAGTCCGGCCATCACGGAGAGAGCCACACACCCGTTCAAACACTGGGGCACACTGTACAGAGCAGGAATCAGGGGGGCGGGGGCAGCTGGCCGCAGCCGCTGGCTCGCGGTAAGAAAGTAATTTTCAAAGCCACGCCACGATGGCCAGGCCACAGAGCGAGAGCCAGCCACCCGTTCAAACACTGGGGCACACTGTACAGAGCAGGAATCAGGGGGGCGGGGGCGGGGGCAGCTGGCCGCAGCCGCTGGCTCGCGGTAAGAAAAGTAATTTTCAAAGCCACGCTGACCAGGCCGGCCATCACGGAGAGAGCCAGCCACCCGTTCAAACACTGGGGCACACTGTACAGAGCAGGAATCAGGGGGGCGGGGGCAGCTGGCCGCAGCCGCTGGCTCGCGGTAAGAAAAGTAATTTTCAAAGCCACGCTGACCAGTCCGGCCATCACGGAGAGAGCCACACACCCGTTCAAACACTGGGGCACACTGTACAGAGCAGGAATCAGGGGGCGGGGGCAGCTGGCCGCAGCCGCTGGCTCGCGGTAAGAAAAGTAATTTTCAAAGCCACGCCACGATGGCCAGGCCACAGAGCCAGAGCCAGCCACCCGTTCAAACACTGGGGCACACTGTACAGAGCAGGAATCAGGGGGGCGGGGGCAGCTGGCCGCAGCCGCTGGCTCGCGGTAAGAAAAGTAATTTTTAAAGCCACGCCACGATGGCCAGGCCACAGAGCGAGAGCCACCCACCCGTTCAAACACTGGGGCACACTGTACAGAGCAGGAATCAGGGGGGCGGGGGCAGCTGGCCGCAGCCGCTGGCTCGCGGTAAGAAAAGTAATTTTCAAAGCCACGCTGACCAGTCCGGCCATCACGGAGAGAGCCACACAGCCGTTCAAACACTGGGGCACACTGTACAGAGCAGGAATCAGGGGGGCGGGGGCAGCTGGCCGCAGCCGCTGGCTCGCGGTAAGAAAAGTAATTTTCAAAGCCACGCCACGATGGCCAGGCCACAGAGCCAGAGCCAGCCACCCGTTCAAACACTGGGGCACACTGTACAGAGCAGGAATCAGGGGGGCGGGGGCAGCTGGCCGCAGCCGCTGGCTCGCGGTAAGAAAAGTAATTTTCAAAGCCACGCTGACCAGACCGGACATCACGGAAAAGGCCACACACCCGTTCAAACACTGGGGCACACTGTACAGAGCAGGAATAAGGGGGGCGGGGGCAGCTGGCCGCAGCCGCTGGCTCGCGGTAAGAAAAGTAATTTTCAAAGCCACGCCACGATGGCCAGGCCACAGAGCGAGAGCCAGCCACCCGTTCAAACACTGGGGCACACTGTACAGAGCAGGAATCAGGGGGGCGGGGGCAGCTGGCCGCAGCCGCTGGCTCGCGGTAAGAAAAGTAATTTTCAAAGCCACGCTGACCAGGCCGGCCATCACGGAGAGAGCCAGCCACCCGTTCAAACACTGGGGCACACTGTACAGAGCAGGAATCAGGGGGGCGAGGGCAGCTGGCCGCAGCCGCTGGCTCGCGGTAAGAAAAGTAATTTTCAAAGCCACGCCACGATGGCCAGGCCACAGAGCCAGAGCCAGCCACCCGTTCAAACACTGGGGCACACTGTACAGAGCAGGAATCAGGGGGGCGGGGGCAGCTGGCCGCAGCCGCTGGCTCGCGGTAAGAAAAGTAATTTTCAAAGCCACGCCACGATGGCCAGGCCACAGAGCGAGAGCCAGCCACCCGTTCAAACACTGGGGCACACTGTACAGAGCAGGAATCAGGGGGGCGGGGGCAGCTGGCCGCAGCCGCTGGCTCGCGGTAAGAAAAGTAATTTTCAAAGCCACGCCACGATGGCCAGGCCACAGAGCCAGAGCCAGCCACCCGTTCAAACACTGGGGCACACTGTACAGAGCAGGAATCAGGGGGGCGGGGGCAGCTGGCCGCAGCCGCTGGCTCGCGGTAAGAAAAGTAATTTTCAAAGCCACGCTGACCAGGCCGGCCATCACGGAGAGAGCCAGCCACCCGTTCAAACACTGGGGCACACTGTACAGAGCAGGAATCAGGGGGGCGGGGGCAGCTGGCCGCAGCCGCTGGCTCGCGGTAAGAAAAGTAATTTTCAAAGCCACGCCACGATGGCCAGGCCACAGAGCGAGAGCCAGCCACCCGTTCAAACACTGGGGCACACTGTACAGAGCAGGAATCAGGGGGGCGGGGGCAGCTGGCCGCAGCCGCTGGCTCGCGGTAAGAAAAGTAATTTTCAAAGCCACGCTGACCAGTCCGGCCATCACGGAGAGAGCCACACACCCGTTCAAACACTGGGGCACACTGTACAGAGCAGGAATCAGGGGGGCGGGGGCAGCTGGCCGCAGCCGCTGGCTCGCGGTAAGAAAAGTAATTTTCAAAGCCACGCTGACCAGTCCGGCCATCACGGAGAGAGCCACACACCCGTTCAAACACTGGGGCACACTGTACAGAGCAGGAATCAGGGGGGCGGGGGCAGCTGGCCGCAGCCGCTGGCTCGCGGTAAGAAAAGTAATTTTCAAAGCCACGCCACGATGGCCAGGCCACAGAGCCAGAGCCAGCCACCCGTTCAAACACTGGGGCACACTGTACAGAGCAGGAATCAGGGGGGCGGGGGCAGCTGGCCGCAGCCGCTGGCTCGCGGTAAGAAAAGTAATTTTCAAAGCCACGCCACGATGGCCAGGCCACAGAGCCAGAGCCAGCCACCCGTTCAAACACTGGGGCACACTGTACAGAGCAGGAATCAGGGGGGCGGGGGCAGCTGGCCGCAGCCGCTGGCTCGCGGTAAGAAAAGTAATTTTCAAAGCCACGCCACGATGGCCAGGCCACAGAGCGAGAGCCAGCCACCCGTTCAAACACTGGGGCACACTGTACAGAGCAGGAATCAGGGGGGCGGGCGGGGGCAGCTGGCCGCAGCCGCTGGCTCGCGGTAAGAAAAGTAATTTTCAAAGCCACGCCACGATGGCCAGGCCACAGAGCCAGAGCCAGCCACCCGTTCAAACACTGGGGCACACTGTACAGAGCAGGAATCAGGGGGGCGGGGGCAGCTGGCCGCAGCCGCTGGCTCGCGGTAAGAAAAGTAATTTTCAAAGCCACGCTGACCAGGCCGGCCATCACGGAGAGAGCCAGCCACCCGTTCAAACACTGGGGCACACTGTACAGAGCAGGAATCAGGGGGGCGGGGGCAGCTGGCCGCAGCCGCTGGCTCGCGGTAAGAAAAGTAATTTTCAAAGCCACGCCACGATGGCCAGGCCACAGAGCGAGAGCCAGCCACCCGTTCAAACACTGGGGCACACTGTACAGAGCAGGAATCAGGGGGGCGGGGGCGGGGGCAGCTGGCCGCAGCCGCTGGCTCGCGGTAAGAAAAGTAATTTTCAAAGCCACGCTGACCAGGCCGGCCATCACGGAGAGAGCCAGCCACCCGTTCAAACACTGGGGCACACTGTACAGAGCAGGAATCAGGGGGGCGGGGGCAGCTGGCCGCAGCCGCTGGCTCGCGGTAAGAAAAGTAATTTTCAAAGCCACGCTGACCAGTCCGGCCATCACGGAGAGAGCCACACACCCGTTCAAACACTGGGGCACACTGTACAGAGCAGGAATCAGGGGGGCGGGGGCAGCTGGCCGCAGCCGCTGGCTCGCGGTAAGAAAAGTAATTTTCAAAGCCACGCCACGATGGCCAGGCCACAGAGCCAGAGCCAGCCACCCGTTCAAACACTGGGGCACACTGTACAGAGCAGGAATCAGGGGGGCGGGGGCAGCTGGCCGCAGCCGCTGGCTCGCGGTAAGAAAAGTAATTTTCAAAGCCACGCTGACCAGACCGGACATCACGGAAAGAGCCACACACCCGTTCAAACACTGGGGCACACTGTACAGAGCAGGAATCAGGGGGGCGGGGGCAGCTGGCCGCAGCCGCTGGCTCGCGGTAAGAAAAGTAATTTTCAAAGCCACGCCACGATGGCCAGGCCACAGAGCGAGAGCCAGCCACCCGTTCAAACACTGGGGCACACTGTACAGAGCAGGAATCAGGGGGGCGGGGGCAGCTGGCCGCAGCCGCTGGCTCGCGGTAAGAAAAGTAATTTTCAAAGCCACGCCACGATGGCCAGGCCACAGAGCGAGAGCCAGCCACCCGTTCAAACACTGGGGCACACTGTACAGAGCAGGAATCAGGGGGGCGGGGGCAGCTGGCCGCAGCCGCTGGCTCGCGGTAAGAAAAGTAATTTTCAAAGCCACGCTGACCAGTCCGGCCATCACGGAGAGAGCCAGCCACCCGTTCAAACACTGGGGCACACTGTACAGAGCAGGAATCAGGGGGGCGGGGGCAGCTGGCCGCAGCCGCTGGCTCGCGGTAAGAAAAGTAATTTTCAAAGCCACGCCACGATGGCCAGGCCACAGAGCGAGAGCCAGCCACCCGTTCAAACACTGGGGCACACTGTACAGAGCAGGAATCAGGGGGGCGGGGGCAGCTGGCCGCAGCCGCTGGCTCGCGGTAAGAAAAGTAATTTTTAAAGCCACGCCACGATGGCCAGGCCACAGAGCGAGAGCCAGCCACCCGTTCAAACACTGGGGCACACTGTACAGAGCAGGAATCAGGGGGGCGGGGGCAGCTGGCCGCAGCCGCTGGCTCGCGGTAAGAAAAGTAATTTTCAAAGCCACGCTGACCAGTCCGGCCATCACGGAGAGAGCCACACACCGTTCAAACACTGGGGCACACTGTACAGAGCAGGAATCAGGGGGGCGGGGGCAGCTGGCCGCAGCCGCTGGCTCGCGGTAAGAAAAGTAATTTTCAAAGCCACGCCACGATGGCCAGGCCACAGAGCCAGAGCCAGCCACCCGTTCAAACACTGGGGCACACTGTACAGAGCAGGAATCAGGGGGGCGGGGGCAGCTGGCCGCAGCCGCTGGCTCGCGGTAAGAAAAGTAATTTTCAAAGCCACGCTGACCAGACCGGACATCACGGAGAGAGCCACACACCCGTTCAAACACTGGGGCACACTGTACAGAGCAGGAATCAGGGGGGCGGGGGCAGCTGGCCGCAGCCGCTGGCTCGCGGTAAGAAAAGTAATTTTCAAAGCCACGCCACGATGGCCAGGCCACAGAGCGAGAGCCAGCCACCCGTTCAAACACTGGGGCACACTGTACAGAGCAGGAATCAGGGGGGCGGGGGCAGCTGGCCGCAGCCGCTGGCTCGCGGTAAGAAAAGTAATTTTCAAAGCCACGCTGACCAGGCCGGCCATCACGGAGAGAGCCAGCCACCCGTTCAAACACTGGGGCACACTGTACAGAGCAGGAATCAGGGGGGCGGGGGCAGCTGGCCGCAGCCGCTGGCTCGCGGTAAGAAAAGTAATTTTCAAAGCCACGCCACGATGGCCAGGCCACAGAGCCAGAGCCAGCCACCCGTTCAAACACTGGGGCACACTGTACAGAGCAGGAATCAGGGGGGCGGGGGCAGCTGGCCGCAGCCGCTGGCTCGCGGTAAGAAAAGTAATTTTCAAAGCCACGCCACGATGGCCAGGCCACAGAGCGAGAGCCAGCCACCCGTTCAAACACTGGGGCACACTGTACAGAGCAGGAATCAGGGGGGCGGGGGCAGCTGGCCGCAGCCGCTGGCTCGCGGTAAGAAAAGTAATTTTCAAAGCCACGCCACGATGGCCAGGCCACAGAGCCAGAGCCAGCCACCCGTTCAAACACTGGGGCACACTGTACAGAGCAGGAATCAGGGGGGCGGGGGCAGCTGGCCGCAGCCGCTGGCTCGCGGTAAGAAAAGTAATTTTCAAAGCCACGCTGACCAGGCCGGCCATCACGGAGAGAGCCAGCCACCCGTTCAAACACTGGGGCACACTGTACAGAGCAGGAATCAGGGGGGCGGGGGCAGCTGGCCGCAGCCGCTGGCTCGCGGTAAGAAAAGTAATTTTCAAAGCCACGCCACGATGGCCAGGCCACAGAGCGAGAGCCAGCCACCCGTTCAAACACTGGGGCACACTGTACAGAGCAGGAATCAGGGGGGCGGGGGCAGCTGGCCGCAGCCGCTGGCTCGCGGTAAGAAAAGTAATTTTCAAAGCCACGCTGACCAGTCCGGCCATCACGGAGAGAGCCACACACCGTTCAAACACTGGGGCACACTGTACAGAGCAGGAATCAGGGGGGCGGGGGCAGCTGGCCGCAGCCGCTGGCTCGCGGTAAGAAAAGTAATTTTCAAAGCCACGCTGACCAGTCCGGCCATCACGGAGAGAGCCACACACCCGTTCAAACACTGGGGCACACTGTACAGAGCAGGAATCAGGGGGGCGGGGGCAGCTGGCCGCAGCCGCTGGCTCGCGGTAAGAAAAGTAATTTTCAAAGCCACGCCACGATGGCCAGGCCACAGAGCCAGAGCCAGCCACCCGTTCAAACACTGGGGCACACTGTACAGAGCAGGAATCAGGGGGGCGGGGGCAGCTGGCCGCAGCCGCTGGCTCGCGGTAAGAAAAGTAATTTTCAAAGCCACGCCACGATGGCCAGGCCACAGAGCAGAGCCAGCCACCCGTTCAAACACTGGGGCACACTGTACAGAGCAGGAATCAGGGGGGCGGGGGCAGCTGGCCGCAGCCGCTGGCTCGCGGTAAGAAAAGTAATTTTCAAAGCCACGCCACGATGGCCAGGCCACAGAGCGAGAGCCAGCCACCCGTTCAAACACTGGGGCACACTGTACAGAGCAGGAATCAGGGGGGCGGGGGCGGGGGCAGCTGGCCGCAGCCGCTGGCTCGCGGTAAGAAAAGTAATTTTCAAAGCCACGCCACGATGGCCAGGCCACAGAGCGAGAGCCAGCCACCCGTTCAAACACTGGGGCACACTGTACAGAGCAGGAATCAGGGGGGCGGGGGCAGCTGGCCGCAGCCGCTGGCTCGCGGTAAGAAAAGTAATTTTCAAAGCCACGCTGACCAGGCCGGCCATCACGGAGAGAGCCAGCCACCCGTTCAAACACTGGGGCACACTGTACAGAGCAGGAATCAGGGGGGCGGGGGCAGCTGGCCGCAGCCGCTGGCTCGCGGTAAGAAAAGTAATTTTCAAAGCCACGCCACGATGGCCAGGCCACAGAGCGAGAGCCAGCCACCCGTTCAAACACTGGGGCACACTGTACAGAGCAGGAATCAGGGGGGCGGGGGCAGCTGGCCGCAGCCGCTGGCTCGCGGTAAGAAAAGTAATTTTCAAAGCCACGCTGACCAGGCCGGCCATCACGGAGAGAGCCAGCCACCCGTTCAAACACTGGGGCACACTGTACAGAGCAGGAATCAGGGGGGCGGGGGCAGCTGGCCGCAGCCGCTGGCTCGCGGTAAGAAAAGTAATTTTCAAAGCCACGCTGACCAGTCCGGCCATCACGGAGAGAGCCACACACCCGTTCAAACACTGGGGCACACTGTACAGAGCAGGAATCAGGGGGGCGGGGGCAGCTGGCCGCAGCCGCTGGCTCGCGGTAAGAAAAGTAATTTTCAAAGCCACGCCACGATGGCCAGGCCACAGAGCAGAGCCAGCCACCCGTTCAAACACTGGGGCACACTGTACAGAGCAGGAATCAGGGGGGCGGGGGCAGCTGGCCGCAGCCGCTGGCTCGCGGTAAGAAAAGTAATTTTCAAAGCCACGCTGACCAGACCGGACATCACGGAAGAGCCACACACCCGTTCAAACACTGGGGCACACTGTACAGAGCAGGAATCAGGGGGGCGGGGGCAGCTGGCCGCAGCCGCTGGCTCGCGGTAAGAAAAGTAATTTTCAAAGCCACGCCACGATGGCCAGGCCACAGAGCGAGAGCCAGCCACCCGTTCAAACACTGGGGCACACTGTACAGAGCAGGAATCAGGGGGGCGGGGGCAGCTGGCCGCAGCCGCTGGCTCGCGGTAAGAAAAGTAATTTTCAAAGCCACGCCACGATGGCCAGGCCACAGAGCGAGAGCCAGCCACCCGTTCAAACACTGGGGCACACTGTACAGAGCAGGAATCAGGGGGGCGGGGGCAGCTGGCCGCAGCCGCTGGCTCGCGGTAAGAAAAGTAATTTTCAAAGCCACGCTGACCAGTCCGGCCATCACGGAGAGAGCCAGCCACCCGTTCAAACACTGGGGCACACTGTACAGAGCAGGAATCAGGGGGGCGGGGGCAGCTGGCCGCAGCCGCTGGCTCGCGGTAAGAAAAGTAATTTTCAAAGCCACGCCACGATGGCCAGGCCACAGAGCGAGAGCCACACACCGTTCAAACACTGGGGCACACTGTACAGAGCAGGAATCAGGGGGGCGGGGGCAGCTGGCCGCAGCCGCTGGCTCGCGGTAAGAAAAGTAATTTTCAAAGCCACGCTGACCAGTCCGGCCATCACGGAGAGAGCCACACACCCGTTCAAACACTGGGGCACACTGTACAGAGCAGGAATCAGGGGGGCGGGGGCAGCTGGCCGCAGCCGCTGGCTCGCGGTAAGAAAAGTAATTTTCAAAGCCACGCCACGATGGCCAGGCCACAGAGAGAGCCAGCCACCCGTTCAAACACTGGGGCACACTGTACAGAGCAGGAATCAGGGGGGCGGGGGCAGCTGGCCGCAGCCGCTGGCTCGCGGTAAGAAAAGTAATTTTCAAAGCCACGCTGACCAGGCCGGCCATCACGGAGAGAGCCACACACCCGTTCAAACACTGGGGCACACTGTACAGAGCAGGAATCAGGGGGGCGGGGGCAGCTGGCCGCAGCCGCTGGCTCGCGGTAAGAAAAGTAATTTTCAAAGCCACGCCACGATGGCCAGGCCACAGAGCGAGAGCCACACCCGTTCAAACACTGGGGCACACTGTACAGAGCAGGAATCAGGGGGGCGGGGGCAGCTGGCCGCAGCCGCTGGCTCGCGGTAAGAAAAGTAATTTTCAAAGCCACGCTGACCAGGCCGGCCATCACGGAGAGAGCCAGCCACCCGTTCAAACACTGGGGCACACTGTACAGAGCAGGAATCAGGGGGGCGGGGGCAGCTGGCCGCAGCCGCTGGCTCGCGGTAAGAAAAGTAATTTTCAAAGCCACGCTGACCAGTCCGGCCATCACGGAGAGAGCCACACACCCGTTCAAACACTGGGGCACACTGTACAGAGCAGGAATCAGGGGGGCGGGGGCAGCTGGCCGCAGCCGCTGGCTCGCGGTAAGAAAAGTAATTTTCAAAGCCACGCCACGATGGCCAGGCCACAGAGCGAGAGCCAGCCACCCGTTCAAACACTGGGGCACACTGTACAGAGCAGGAATCAGGGGGGCGGGGGCAGCTGGCCGCAGCCGCTGGCTCGCGGTAAGAAAAGTAATTTTCAAAGCCACGCCACGATGGCCAGGCCACAGAGCGAGAGCCAGCCACCCGTTCAAACACTGGGGCACACTGTACAGAGCAGGAATCAGGGGGGCGGGGGCGGGGGCAGCTGGCCGCAGCCGCTGGCTCGCGGTAAGAAAAGTAATTTTCAAAGCCACGCTGACCAGGCCGGCCATCACGGAGAGAGCCACACACCCGTTCAAACACTGGGGCACACTGTACAGAGCAGGAATCAGGGGGGCGGGGGCAGCTGGCCGCAGCCGCTGGCTCGCGGTAAGAAAAGTAATTTTCAAAGCCACGCTGACCAGTCCGGCCATCACGGAGAGAGCCAGCCACCCGTTCAAACACTGGGGCACACTGTACAGAGCAGGAATCAGGGGGGCGGGGGCAGCTGGCCGCAGCCGCTGGCTCGCGGTAAGAAAAGTAATTTTCAAAGCCACGCTGACCAGGCCGGCCATCACGGAGAGAGCCAGCCACCCGTTCAAACACTGGGGCACACTGTACAGAGCAGGAATCAGGGGGGCGGGGGCAGCTGGCCGCAGCCGCTGGCTCGCGGTAAGAAAAGTAATTTTCAAAGCCACGCTGACCAGTCCGGCCATCACGGAGAGAGCCAGCCACCCGTTCAAACACTGGGGCACACTGTACAGAGCAGGAATCAGGGGGCGGGGGCAGCTGGCCGCAGCCGCTGGCTCGCGGTAAGAAAAGTAATTTTCAAAGCCACGCCACGATGGCCAGGCCACAGAGCGAGAGCCAGCCACCCGTTCAAACACTGGGGCACACTGTACAGAGCAGGAATCAGGGGGGCGGGGGCAGCTGGCCGCAGCCGCTGGCTCGCGGTAAGAAAAGTAATTTTCAAAGCCACGCCACGATGGCCAGGCCACAGAGCGAGAGCCAGCCACCCGTTCAAACACTGGGGCACACTGTACAGAGCAGGAATCAGGGGGGCGGGGGCAGCTGGCCGCAGCCGCTGGCTCGCGGTAAGAAAAGTAATTTTCAAAGCCACGCTGACCAGTCCGGCCATCACGGAGAGAGCCACACCCGTTCAAACACTGGGGCACACTGTACAGAGCAGGAATCAGGGGGGCGGGGGCAGCTGGCCGCAGCCGCTGGCTCGCGGTAAGAAAAGTAATTTTCAAAGCCACGCCACGATGGCCAGGCCACAGAGCGAGAGCCAGCCACCCGTTCAAACACTGGGGCACACTGTACAGAGCAGGAATCAGGGGGGCGGGGGCAGCTGGCCGCAGCCGCTGGCTCGCGGTAAGAAAAGTAATTTTCAAAGCCACGCTGACCAGGCCGGCCATCACGGAGAGAGCCACACACCCGTTCAAACACTGGGGCACACTGTACAGAGCAGGAATCAGGGGGGCGGGGGCAGCTGGCCGCAGCCGCTGGCTCGCGGTAAGAAAAGTAATTTTCAAAGCCACGCCACGATGGCCAGGCCACAGAGCGAGAGCCAGCCACCCGTTCAAACACTGGGGCACACTGTACAGAGCAGGAATCAGGGGGGCGGGGGCAGCTGGCCGCAGCCGCTGGCTCGCGGTAAGAAAAGTAATTTTCAAAGCCACGCCACGATGGCCAGGCCACAGAGAGAGCCAGCCACCCGTTCAAACACTGGGGCACACTGTACAGAGCAGGAATCAGGGGGGCGGGGGCAGCTGGCCGCAGCCGCTGGCTCGCGGTAAGAAAAGTAATTTTCAAAGCCACGCTGACCAGGCCGGCCATCACGGAGAGAGCCACACACCCGTTCAAACACTGGGGCACACTGTACAGAGCAGGAATCAGGGGGGCGGGGGCAGCTGGCCGCAGCCGCTGGCTCGCGGTAAGAAAAGTAATTTTCAAAGCCACGCTGACCAGTCCGGCCATCACGGAGAGAGCCAGCCACCCGTTCAAACACTGGGGCACACTGTACAGAGCAGGAATCAGGGGGGCGGGGGCAGCTGGCCGCAGCCGCTGGCTCGCGGTAAGAAAAGTAATTTTCAAAGCCACGCTGACCAGGCCGGCCATCACGGAGAGAGCCAGCCACCCGTTCAAACACTGGGGCACACTGTACAGAGCAGGAATCAGGGGGGCGGGGGCAGCTGGCCGCAGCCGCTGGCTCGCGGTAAGAAAAGTAATTTTCAAAGCCACGCTGACCAGGCCGGCCATCACGGAGAGAGCCAGCCACCCGTTCAAACACTGGGGCACACTGTACAGAGCAGGAATCAGGGGGGCGGGGGCAGCTGGCCGCAGCCGCTGGCTCGCGGTAAGAAAAGTAATTTTCAAAGCCACGCCACGATGGCCAGGCCACAGAGCGAGAGCCAGCCACCCGTTCAAACACTGGGGCACACTGTACAGAGCAGGAATCAGGGGGGGGCGGGGGCAGCTGGCCGCAGCCGCTGGCTCGCGGTAAGAAAAGTAATTTTCAAAGCCACGCTGACCAGGCCGGCCATCACGGAGAGAGCCAGCCACCCGTTCAAACACTGGGGCACACTGTACAGAGCAGGAATCAGGGGGGCGGGGGCAGCTGGCCGCAGCCGCTGGCTCGCGGTAAGAAAAGTAATTTTCAAAGCCACGCTGACCAGGCCGGCCATCACGGAGAGAGCCACACACCCGTTCAAACACTGGGGCACACTGTACAGAGCAGGAATCAGGGGGGCGGGGGCAGCTGGCCGCAGCCGCTGGCTCGCGGTAAGAAAAGTAATTTTCAAAGCCACGCCACGATGGCCAGGCCACAGAGCGAGAGCCAGCCACCCGTTCAAACACTGGGGCACACTGTACAGAGCAGGAATCAGGGGGGCGGGGGCAGCTGGCCGCAGCCGCTGGCTCGCGGTAAGAAAAGTAATTTTCAAAGCCACGCTGACCAGTCCGGCCATCACGGAGAGAGCCACCACCCGTTCAAACACTGGGGCACACTGTACAGAGCAGGAATCAGGGGGGCGGGGGCAGCTGGCCGCAGCCGCTGGCTCGCGGTAAGAAAAGTAATTTTCAAAGCCACGCTGACCAGGCCGGCCATCACGGAGAGAGCCAGCCACCCGTTCAAACACTGGGGCACACTGTACAGAGCAGGAATCAGGGGGGCGGGGGCAGCTGGCCGCAGCCGCTGGCTCGCGGTAAGAAAAGTAATTTTCAAAGCCACGCTGACCAGTCCGGCCATCACGGAGAGAGCCACACACCCGTTCAAACACTGGGGCACACTGTACAGAGCAGGAATCAGGGGGGCGGGGGCAGCTGGCCGCAGCCGCTGGCTCGCGGTAAGAAAAGTAATTTTCAAAGCCACGCCACGATGGCCAGGCCACAGAGAGAGCCAGCCACCCGTTCAAACACTGGGGCACACTGTACAGAGCAGGAATCAGGGGGGCGGGGGCAGCTGGCCGCAGCCGCTGGCTCGCGGTAAGAAAAGTAATTTTCAAAGCCACGCCACGATGGCCAGGCCACAGAGCGAGAGCCAGCCACCCGTTCAAACACTGGGGCACACTGTACAGAGCAGGAATCAGGGGGGCGGGGGCAGCTGGCCGCAGCCGCTGGCTCGCGGTAAGAAAAGTAATTTTCAAAGCCACGCCACGATGGCCAGGCCACAGAGCGAGAGCCAGCCACCCGTTCAAACACTGGGGCACACTGTACAGAGCAGGAATCAGGGGGGCGGGGGCAGCTGGCCGCAGCCGCTGGCTCGCGGTAAGAAAAGTAATTTTCAAAGCCACGCCACGATGGCCAGGCCACAGAGCGAGAGCCAGCCACCCGTTCAAACACTGGGGCACACTGTACAGAGCAGGAATCAGGGGGGCGGGGGCAGCTGGCCGCAGCCGCTGGCTCGCGGTAAGAAAAGTAATTTTCAAAGCCACGCCACGATGGCCAGGCCACAGAGCGAGAGCCAGCCACCCGTTCAAACACTGGGGCACACTGTACAGAGCAGGAATCAGGGGGGGGGGCGGGGGCAGCTGGCCGCAGCCGCTGGCTCGCGGTAAGAAAAGTAATTTTCAAAGCCACGCTGACCAGGCCGGCCATCACGGAGAGAGCCAGCCACCCGTTCAAACACTGGGGCACACTGTACAGAGCAGGAATCAGGGGGGCGGGGGCAGCTGGCCGCAGCCGCTGGCTCGCGGTAAGAAAAGTAATTTTCAAAGCCACGCTGACCAGGCCGGCCATCACGGAGAGAGCCACACACCCGTTCAAACACTGGGGCACACTGTACAGAGCAGGAATCAGGGGGGCGGGGGCAGCTGGCCGCAGCCGCTGGCTCGCGGTAAGAAAAGTAATTTTCAAAGCCACGCCACGATGGCCAGGCCACAGAGCGAGAGCCAGCCACCCGTTCAAACACTGGGGCACACTGTACAGAGCAGGAATCAGGGGGGCGGGGGCAGCTGGCCGCAGCCGCTGGCTCGCGGTAAGAAAAGTAATTTTCAAAGCCACGCTGACCAGGCCGGCCATCACGGAGAGAGCCACCACCCGTTCAAACACTGGGGCACACTGTACAGAGCAGGAATCAGGGGGGCGGGGGCAGCTGGCCGCAGCCGCTGGCTCGCGGTAAGAAAAGTAATTTTCAAAGCCACGCCACGATGGCCAGGCCACAGAGCGAGAGCCAGCCACCCGTTCAAACACTGGGGCACACTGTACAGAGCAGGAATCAGGGGGGCGGGGGCAGCTGGCCGCAGCCGCTGGCTCGCGGTAAGAAAAGTAATTTTCAAAGCCACGCCACGATGGCCAGGCCACAGAGCGAGAGCCAGCCACCCGTTCAAACACTGGGGCACACTGTACAGAGCAGGAATCAGGGGGGCGGGGGCAGCTGGCCGCAGCCGCTGGCTCGCGGTAAGAAAAGTAATTTTCAAAGCCACGCTGACCAGGCCGGCCATCACGGAGAGAGCCAGCCACCCGTTCAAACACTGGGGCACACTGTACAGAGCAGGAATCAGGGGGGCGGGGGCAGCTGGCCGCAGCCGCTGGCTCGCGGTAAGAAAAGTAATTTTCAAAGCCACGCCACGATGGCCAGGCCACAGAGCGAGAGCCAGCCACCCGTTCAAACACTGGGGCACACTGTACAGAGCAGGAATCAGGGGGGCGGGGGCAGCTGGCCGCAGCCGCTGGCTCGCGGTAAGAAAAGTAATTTTCAAAGCCACGCTGACCAGTCCGGCCATCACGGAGAGAGCCACACCCGTTCAAACACTGGGGCACACTGTACAGAGCAGGAATCAGGGGGGCGGGGGCAGCTGGCCGCAGCCGCTGGCTCGCGGTAAGAAAAGTAATTTTCAAAGCCACGCCACGATGGCCAGGCCACAGAGCGAGAGCCAGCCACCCGTTCAAACACTGGGGCACACTGTACAGAGCAGGAATCAGGGGGGCGGGGGCAGCTGGCCGCAGCCGCTGGCTCGCGGTAAGAAAAGTAATTTTCAAAGCCACGCTGACCAGACCGGACATCACGGAGAGAGCCACACCCGTTCAAACACTGGGGCACACTGTACAGAGCAGGAATCAGGGGGGCGGGGGCAGCTGGCCGCAGCCGCTGGCTCGCGGTAAGAAAAGTAATTTTCAAAGCCACGCCACGATGGCCAGGCCACAGAGCGAGAGCCAGCCACCCGTTCAAACACTGGGGCACACTGTACAGAGCAGGAATCAGGGGGGCGGGGGCAGCTGGCCGCAGCCGCTGGCTCGCGGTAAGAAAAGTAATTTTCAAAGCCACGCCACGATGGCCAGGCCACAGAGCGAGAGCCAGCCACCCGTTCAAACACTGGGGCACACTGTACAGAGCAGGAATCAGGGGGGCGGGGGCAGCTGGCCGCAGCCGCTGGCTCGCGGTAAGAAAAGTAATTTTCAAAGCCACGCTGACCAGGCCGGCCATCACGGAGAGAGCCACACCCGTTCAAACACTGGGGCACACTGTACAGAGCAGGAATCAGGGGGGCGGGGGCAGCTGGCCGCAGCCGCTGGCTCGCGGTAAGAAAAGTAATTTTCAAAGCCACGCCACGATGGCCAGGCCACAGAGCGAGAGCCAGCCACCCGTTCAAACACTGGGGCACACTGTACAGAGCAGGAATCAGGGGGGCGGGGGCAGCTGGCCGCAGCCGCTGGCTCGCGGTAAGAAAAGTAATTTTCAAAGCCACGCTGACCAGTCCGGCCATCACGGAGAGAGCCACACACCCGTTCAAACACTGGGGCACACTGTACAGAGCAGGAATCAGGGGGGCGGGGGCAGCTGGCCGCAGCCGCTGGCTCGCGGTAAGAAAAGTAATTTTCAAAGCCACGCCACGATGGCCAGGCCACAGAGCGAGAGCCAGCCACCCGTTCAAACACTGGGGCACACTGTACAGAGCAGGAATCAGGGGGGCGGGGGCAGCTGGCCGCAGCCGCTGGCTCGCGGTAAGAAAAGTAATTTTCAAAGCCACGCTGACCAGGCCGGCCATCACGGAGAGAGCCAGCCACCCGTTCAAACACTGGGGCACACTGTACAGAGCAGGAATCAGGGGGGCGGGGGCAGCTGGCCGCAGCCGCTGGCTCGCGGTAAGAAAAGTAATTTTCAAAGCCACGCTGACCAGGCCGGCCATCACGGAGAGAGCCACACACCCGTTCAAACACTGGGGCACACTGTACAGAGCAGGAATCAGGGGGGCGGGGGCAGCTGGCCGCAGCCGCTGGCTCGCGGTAAGAAAAGTAATTTTCAAAGCCACGCCACGATGGCCAGGCCACAGAGCCAGAGCCAGCCACCCGTTCAAACACTGGGGCACACTGTACAGAGCAGGAATCAGGGGGGCGGGGGCAGCTGGCCGCAGCCGCTGGCTCGCGGTAAGAAAAGTAATTTTCAAAGCCACGCTGACCAGGCCGGCCATCACGGAGAGGCCACACACCCGTTCAAACACTGGGGCACACTGTACAGAGCAGGAATCAGGGGGGCGGGGGCAGCTGGCCGCAGCCGCTGGCTCGCGGTAAGAAAAGTAATTTTCAAAGCCACGCCACGATGGCCAGGCCACAGAGCGAGAGCCAGCCACCCGTTCAAACACTGGGGCACACTGTACAGAGCAGGAATCAGGGGGGCGGGGGCAGCTGGCCGCAGCCGCTGGCTCGCGGTAAGAAAAGTAATTTTCAAAGCCACGCTGACCAGTCCGGCCATCACGGAGAGAGCCAGCCACCCGTTCAAACACTGGGGCACACTGTACAGAGCAGGAATCAGGGGGGCGGGGGCAGCTGGCCGCAGCCGCTGGCTCGCGGTAAGAAAAGTAATTTTCAAAGCCACGCTGACCAGGCCGGCATCACGGAGAGAGCCAGCCACCCGTTCAAACACTGGGGCACACTGTACAGAGCAGGAATCAGGGGGGCGGGGGCAGCTGGCCGCAGCCGCTGGCTCGCGGTAAGAAAAGTAATTTTCAAAGCCACGCTGACCAGGCCGGCCATCACGGAGAGAGCCACCACCCGTTCAAACACTGGGGCACACTGTACAGAGCAGGAATCAGGGGGGCGGGGGCAGCTGGCCGCAGCCGCTGGCTCGCGGTAAGAAAAGTAATTTTCAAAGCCACGCCACGATGGCCAGGCCACAGAGCGAGAGCCAGCCACCCGTTCAAACACTGGGGCACACTGTACAGAGCAGGAATCAGGGGGGCGGGGGCAGCTGGCCGCAGCCGCTGGCTCGCGGTAAGAAAAGTAATTTTCAAAGCCACGCCACGATGGCCAGGCCACAGAGCGAGAGCCAGCCACCCGTTCAAACACTGGGGCACACTGTACAGAGCAGGAATCAGGGGGGCGGGGGCAGCTGGCCGCAGCCGCTGGCTCGCGGTAAGAAAAGTAATTTTCAAAGCCACGCCACGATGGCCAGGCCACAGAGCGAGAGCCAGCCACCCGTTCAAACACTGGGGCACACTGTACAGAGCAGGAATCAGGGGGGCGGGGGCAGCTGGCCGCAGCCGCTGGCTCGCGGTAAGAAAAGTAATTTTCAAAGCCACGCCACGATGGCC
Organism: Caranx melampygus; assembly: GCA_019059645.1. Taxonomy (NCBI): domain Eukaryota; kingdom Metazoa; phylum Chordata; class Actinopteri; order Carangiformes; family Carangidae; genus Caranx; species Caranx melampygus. Next base: position 30,078 of record JAFELL010002821.1, on the reverse strand, counting down.
AGGCCACAGAGCGAGAGCCAGCCACCCGTTCAAACACTGGGGCACACTGTACAGAGCAGGAATCAGGGGGGCGGGGGCAGCTGGCCGCAGCCGCTGGCTCGCGGTAAGAAAAGTAATTTTCAAAGCCACGCCACGATGGCCAGGCCACAGAGCGAGAGCCAGCCACCCGTTCAAACACTGGGGCACACTGTACAGAGCAGGAATCAGGGGGGCGGGGGCAGCTGGCCGCAGCCGCTGGCTCGCGGTAAGAAAAGTAATTTTCAAAGCCACGCTGACCAGGCCGGCCATCACGGAGAGAGCCAGCCACCCGTTCAAACACTGGGGCACACTGTACAGAGCAGGAATCAGGGGGGCGGGGGCAGCTGGCCGCAGCCGCTGGCTCGCGGTAAGAAAAGTAATTTTCAAAGCCACGCTGACCAGGCCGGCCATCACGGAGAGAGCCACACACCCGTTCAAACACTGGGGCACACTGTACAGAGCAGGAATCAGGGGGGCGGGGGCAGCTGGCCGCAGCCGCTGGCTCGCGGTAAGAAAAGTAATTTTCAAAGCCACGCCACGATGGCCAGGCCACAGAGCGAGAGCCAGCCACCCGTTCAAACACTGGGGCACACTGTACAGAGCAGGAATCAGGGGGGCGGGGGCAGCTGGCCGCAGCCGCTGGCTCGCGGTAAGAAAAGTAATTTTCAAAGCCACGCTGACCAGGCCGGCCATCACGGAGAGAGCCACCACCCGTTCAAACACTGGGGCACACTGTACAGAGCAGGAATCAGGGGGGCGGGGGCAGCTGGCCGCAGCCGCTGGCTCGCGGTAAGAAAAGTAATTTTCAAAGCCACGCCACGATGGCCAGGCCACAGAGCGAGAGCCAGCCACCCGTTCAAACACTGGGGCACACTGTACAGAGCAGGAATCAGGGGGGCGGGGGCAGCTGGCCGCAGCCGCTGGCTCGCGGTAAGAAAAGTAATTTTCAAAGCCACGCCACGATGGCCAGGCCACAGAGCGAGAGCCAGCCACCCGTTCAAACACTGGGGCACACTGTACAGAGCAGGAATCAGGGGGGCGGGGGCAGCTGGCCGCAGCCGCTGGCTCGCGGTAAGAAAAGTAATTTTCAAAGCCACGCTGACCAGGCCGGCCATCACGGAGAGAGCCAGCCACCCGTTCAAACACTGGGGCACACTGTACAGAGCAGGAATCAGGGGGGCGGGGGCAGCTGGCCGCAGCCGCTGGCTCGCGGTAAGAAAAGTAATTTTCAAAGCCACGCCACGATGGCCAGGCCACAGAGCGAGAGCCACACCCGTTCAAACACTGGGGCACACTGTACAGAGCAGGAATCAGGGGGGCGGGGGCAGCTGGCCGCAGCCGCTGGCTCGCGGTAAGAAAAGTAATTTTCAAAGCCACGCTGACCAGGCCGGCCATCACGGAGAGAGCCACACACCGTTCAAACACTGGGGCACACTGTACAGAGCAGGAATCAGGGGGGCGGGGGCAGCTGGCCGCAGCCGCTGGCTCGCGGTAAGAAAAGTAATTTTCAAAGCCACGCCACGATGGCCAGGCCACAGAGCGAGAGCCAGCCACCCGTTCAAACACTGGGGCACACTGTACAGAGCAGGAATCAGGGGGGCGGGGGCAGCTGGCCGCAGCCGCTGGCTCGCGGTAAGAAAAGTAATTTTCAAAGCCACGCTGACCAGCCGGACATCACGGAGAGAGCCACACACCCGTTCAAACACTGGGGCACACTGTACAGAGCAGGAATCAGGGGGGCGGGGGCAGCTGGCCGCAGCCGCTGGCTCGCGGTAAGAAAAGTAATTTTCAAAGCCACGCCACGATGGCCAGGCCACAGAGCGAGAGCCAGCCACCCGTTCAAACACTGGGGCACACTGTACAGAGCAGGAATCAGGGGGGCGGGGGCAGCTGGCCGCAGCCGCTGGCTCGCGGTAAGAAAAGTAATTTTCAAAGCCACGCCACGATGGCCAGGCCACAGAGCGAGAGCCAGCCACCCGTTCAAACACTGGGGCACACTGTACAGAGCAGGAATCAGGGGGGCGGGGGCAGCTGGCCGCAGCCGCTGGCTCGCGGTAAGAAAAGTAATTTTCAAAGCCACGCTGACCAGGCCGGCCATCACGGAGAGAGCCACACACCCGTTCAAACACTGGGGCACACTGTACAGAGCAGGAATCAGGGGGGCGGGGGCAGCTGGCCGCAGCCGCTGGCTCGCGGTAAGAAAAGTAATTTTCAAAGCCACGCCACGATGGCCAGGCCACAGAGCGAGAGCCAGCCACCCGTTCAAACACTGGGGCACACTGTACAGAGCAGGAATCAGGGGGGCGGGGGCAGCTGGCCGCAGCCGCTGGCTCGCGGTAAGAAAAGTAATTTTCAAAGCCACGCTGACCAGGCCGGCCATCACGGAGAGAGCCACACACCCGTTCAAACACTGGGGCACACTGTACAGAGCAGGAATCAGGGGGGCGGGGGCAGCTGGCCGCAGCCGCTGGCTCGCGGTAAGAAAAGTAATTTTCAAAGCCACGCCACGATGGCCAGGCCACAGAGCGAGAGCCAGCCACCCGTTCAAACACTGGGGCACACTGTACAGAGCAGGAATCAGGGGGGCGGGGGCAGCTGGCCGCAGCCGCTGGCTCGCGGTAAGAAAAGTAATTTTCAAAGCCACGCTGACCAGGCCGGCCATCACGGAGAGAGCCAGCCACCCGTTCAAACACTGGGGCACACTGTACAGAGCAGGAATCAGGGGGGCGGGGGCAGCTGGCCGCAGCCGCTGGCTCGCGGTAAGAAAAGTAATTTTCAAAGCCACGCTGACCAGGCCGGCCATCACGGAGAGAGCCACACACCGTTCAAACACTGGGGCACACTGTACAGAGCAGGAATCAGGGGGGCGGGGGCAGCTGGCCGCAGCCGCTGGCTCGCGGTAAGAAAAGTAATTTTCAAAGCCACGCCACGATGGCCAGGCCACAGAGCGAGAGCCAGCCACCCGTTCAAACACTGGGGCACACTGTACAGAGCAGGAATCAGGGGGGCGGGGGCAGCTGGCCGCAGCCGCTGGCTCGCGGTAAGAAAAGTAATTTTCAAAGCCACGCTGACCAGACGGACATCACGGAGAGAGCCAGCCACCCGTTCAAACACTGGGGCACACTGTACAGAGCAGGAATCAGGGGGGCGGGGGCAGCTGGCCGCAGCCGCTGGCTCGCGGTAAGAAAAGTAATTTTCAAAGCCACGCCACGATGGCCAGGCCACAGAGCGAGAGCCAGCCACCCGTTCAAACACTGGGGCACACTGTACAGAGCAGGAATCAGGGGGGCGGGGGCAGCTGGCCGCAGCCGCTGGCTCGCGGTAAGAAAAGTAATTTTCAAAGCCACGCTGACCAGTCCGGCCATCACGGAGAGAGCCACACCCGTTCAAACACTGGGGCACACTGTACAGAGCAGGAATCAGGGGGGCGGGGGCAGCTGGCCGCAGCCGCTGGCTCGCGGTAAGAAAAGTAATTTTCAAAGCCACGCTGACCAGGCCGGCCATCACGGAGAGAGCCAGCCACCCGTTCAAACACTGGGGCACACTGTACAGAGCAGGAATCAGGGGGGCGGGGGCAGCTGGCCGCAGCCGCTGGCTCGCGGTAAGAAAAGTAATTTTCAAAGCCACGCTGACCAGGCCAGCCATCACGGAGAGAGCCACACACCCGTTCAAACACTGGGGCACACTGTACAGAGCAGGAATCAGGGGGGCGGGGGCAGCTGGCCGCAGCCGCTGGCTCGCGGTAAGAAAAGTAATTTTCAAAGCCACGCCACGATGGCCAGGCCACAGAGCGAGAGCCAGCCACCCGTTCAAACACTGGGGCACACTGTACAGAGCAGGAATCAGGGGGGCGGGGGCAGCTGGCCGCAGCCGCTGGCTCGCGGTAAGAAAAGTAATTTTCAAAGCCACGCCACGATGGCCAGGCCACAGAGCGAGAGCCAGCCACCCGTTCAAACACTGGGGCACACTGTACAGAGCAGGAATCAGGGGGGCGGGGGCAGCTGGCCGCAGCCGCTGGCTCGCGGTAAGAAAAGTAATTTTCAAAGCCACGCCACGATGGCCAGGCCACAGAGCGAGAGCCAGCCACCCGTTCAAACACTGGGGCACACTGTACAGAGCAGGAATCAGGGGGGCGGGGGCAGCTGGCCGCAGCCGCTGGCTCGCGGTAAGAAAAGTAATTTTCAAAGCCACGCCACGATGGCCAGGCCACAGAGCGAGAGCCAGCCACCCGTTCAAACACTGGGGCACACTGTACAGAGCAGGAATCAGGGGGGCGGGGGCAGCTGGCCGCAGCCGCTGGCTCGCGGTAAGAAAAGTAATTTTCAAAGCCACGCCACGATGGCCAGGCCACAGAGCGAGAGCCAGCCACCCGTTCAAACACTGGGGCACACTGTACAGAGCAGGAATCAGGGGGGCGGGGGCAGCTGGCCGCAGCCGCTGGCTCGCGGTAAGAAAAGTAATTTTCAAAGCCACGCTGACCAGGCGGCCATCACGGAGAGAGCCAGCCACCCGTTCAAACACTGGGGCACACTGTACAGAGCAGGAATCAGGGGGGCGGGGGCAGCTGGCCGCAGCCGCTGGCTCGCGGTAAGAAAAGTAATTTTCAAAGCCACGCTGACCAGTCCGGCCATCACGGAGAGAGCCACACACCCGTTCAAACACTGGGGCACACTGTACAGAGCAGGAATCAGGGGGGCGGGGGCAGCTGGCCGCAGCCGCTGGCTCGCGGTAAGAAAAGTAATTTTCAAAGCCACGCCACGATGGCCAGGCCACAGAGCGAGAGCCAGCCACCCGTTCAAACACTGGGGCACACTGTACAGAGCAGGAATCAGGGGGGCGGGGGCAGCTGGCCGCAGCCGCTGGCTCGCGGTAAGAAAAGTAATTTTCAAAGCCACGCTGACCAGGCCGGCCATCACGGAGAGAGCCAGCCACCCGTTCAAACACTGGGGCACACTGTACAGAGCAGGAATCAGGGGGGCGGGGGCAGCTGGCCGCAGCCGCTGGCTCGCGGTAAGAAAAGTAATTTTCAAAGCCACGCTGACCAGGCCGGCCATCACGGAGAGAGCCACACACCCGTTCAAACACTGGGGCACACTGTACAGAGCAGGAATCAGGGGGGCGGGGGCAGCTGGCCGCAGCCGCTGGCTCGCGGTAAGAAAAGTAATTTTCAAAGCCACGCCACGATGGCCAGGCCACAGAGAGAGCCAGCCACCCGTTCAAACACTGGGGCACACTGTACAGAGCAGGAATCAGGGGGGCGGGGGCAGCTGGCCGCAGCCGCTGGCTCGCGGTAAGAAAAGTAATTTTCAAAGCCACGCTGACCAGGCCGGACATCACGGAGAGAGCCACACCCGTTCAAACACTGGGGCACACTGTACAGAGCAGGAATCAGGGGGGCGGGGGCAGCTGGCCGCAGCCGCTGGCTCGCGGTAAGAAAAGTAATTTTCAAAGCCACGCCACGATGGCCAGGCCACAGAGCGAGAGCCAGCCACCCGTTCAAACACTGGGGCACACTGTACAGAGCAGGAATCAGGGGGGCGGGGGCAGCTGGCCGCAGCCGCTGGCTCGCGGTAAGAAAAGTAATTTTCAAAGCCACGCTGACCAGTCCGGCCATCACGGAGAGAGCCACACACCCGTTCAAACACTGGGGCACACTGTACAGAGCAGGAATCAGGGGGGCGGGGGCAGCTGGCCGCAGCCGCTGGCTCGCGGTAAGAAAAGTAATTTTCAAAGCCACGCTGACCAGGCCGGCCATCACGGAGAGAGCCAGCCACCCGTTCAAACACTGGGGCACACTGTACAGAGCAGGAATCAGGGGGGCGGGGGCAGCTGGCCGCAGCCGCTGGCTCGCGGTAAGAAAAGTAATTTTCAAAGCCACGCTGACCAGTCCGGCCATCACGGAGAGAGCACACACCGTTCAAACACTGGGGCACACTGTACAGAGCAGGAATCAGGGGGGCGGGGGCAGCTGGCCGCAGCCGCTGGCTCGCGGTAAGAAAAGTAATTTTCAAAGCCACGCCACGATGGCCAGGCCACAGAGCGAGAGCCAGCCACCCGTTCAAACACTGGGGCACACTGTACAGAGCAGGAATCAGGGGGGCGGGGGCAGCTGGCCGCAGCCGCTGGCTCGCGGTAAGAAAAGTAATTTTCAAAGCCACGCCACGATGGCCAGGCCACAGAGCGAGAGCCAGCCACCCGTTCAAACACTGGGGCACACTGTACAGAGCAGGAATCAGGGGGGCGGGGGCAGCTGGCCGCAGCCGCTGGCTCGCGGTAAGAAAAGTAATTTTCAAAGCCACGCCACGATGGCCAGGCCACAGAGCGAGAGCCAGCCACCGTTCAAACACTGGGGCACACTGTACAGAGCAGGAATCAGGGGGGCGGGGGCAGCTGGCCGCAGCCGCTGGCTCGCGGTAAGAAAAGTAATTTTCAAAGCCACGCCACGATGGCCAGGCCACAGAGCGAGAGCCAGCCACCCGTTCAAACACTGGGGCACACTGTACAGAGCAGGAATCAGGGGGGCGGGGGCAGCTGGCCGCAGCCGCTGGCTCGCGGTAAGAAAAGTAATTTTCAAAGCCACGCCACGATGGCCAGGCCACAGAGCGAGAGCCAGCCACCCGTTCAAACACTGGGGCACACTGTACAGAGCAGGAATCAGGGGGGCGGGGGCAGCTGGCCGCAGCCGCTGGCTCGCGGTAAGAAAAGTAATTTTCAAAGCCACGCTGACCAGGCCGGCCATCACGGAGAGAGCCAGCCACCCGTTCAAACACTGGGGCACACTGTACAGAGCAGGAATCAGGGGGGCGGGGGCAGCTGGCCGCAGCCGCTGGCTCGCGGTAAGAAAAGTAATTTTCAAAGCCACGCTGACCAGGCCGGCCATCACGGAGAGAGCCACACCCGTTCAAACACTGGGGCACACTGTACAGAGCAGGAATCAGGGGGGCGGGGGCAGCTGGCCGCAGCCGCTGGCTCGCGGTAAGAAAAGTAATTTTCAAAGCCACGCCACGATGGCCAGGCCACAGAGCGAGAGCCAGCCACCCGTTCAAACACTGGGGCACACTGTACAGAGCAGGAATCAGGGGGGCGGGGGCAGCTGGCCGCAGCCGCTGGCTCGCGGTAAGAAAAGTAATTTTCAAAGCCACGCTGACCAGGCCGGACATCACGGAGAGCCACACACCCGTTCAAACACTGGGGCACACTGTACAGAGCAGGAATCAGGGGGGCGGGGGCAGCTGGCCGCAGCCGCTGGCTCGCGGTAAGAAAAGTAATTTTCAAAGCCACGCCACGATGGCCAGGCCACAGAGCGAGAGCCAGCCACCCGTTCAAACACTGGGGCACACTGTACAGAGCAGGAATCAGGGGGGCGGGGGCAGCTGGCCGCAGCCGCTGGCTCGCGGTAAGAAAAGTAATTTTCAAAGCCACGCTGACCAGGCCGGCCATCACGGAGAGAGCCACACACCCGTTCAAACACTGGGGCACACTGTACAGAGCAGGAATCAGGGGGGCGGGGGCAGCTGGCCGCAGCCGCTGGCTCGCGGTAAGAAAAGTAATTTTCAAAGCCACGCTGACCAGGCCGGCCATCACGGAGAGAGCCAGCCACCCGTTCAAACACTGGGGCACACTGTACAGAGCAGGAATCAGGGGGGCGGGGGCAGCTGGCCGCAGCCGCTGGCTCGCGGTAAGAAAAGTAATTTTCAAAGCCACGCTGACCAGCCGGCCATCACGGAGAGAGCCACACACCCGTTCAAACACTGGGGCACACTGTACAGAGCAGGAATCAGGGGGGCGGGGGCAGCTGGCCGCAGCCGCTGGCTCGCGGTAAGAAAAGTAATTTTCAAAGCCACGCCACGATGGCCAGGCCACAGAGAGAGAGCCAGCCACCCGTTCAAACACTGGGGCACACTGTACAGAGCAGGAATCAGGGGGGCGGGGGCAGCTGGCCGCAGCCGCTGGCTCGCGGTAAGAAAAGTAATTTTCAAAGCCACGCCACGATGGCCAGGCCACAGAGCGAGAGCCAGCCACCCGTTCAAACACTGGGGCACACTGTACAGAGCAGGAATCAGGGGGGCGGGGGCAGCTGGCCGCAGCCGCTGGCTCGCGGTAAGAAAAGTAATTTTCAAAGCCACGCCACGATGGCCAGGCCACAGAGCAGAGCCAGCCACCCGTTCAAACACTGGGGCACACTGTACAGAGCAGGAATCAGGGGGGCGGGGGCAGCTGGCCGCAGCCGCTGGCTCGCGGTAAGAAAAGTAATTTTCAAAGCCACGCCACGATGGCCAGGCCACAGAGCGAGAGCCAGCCACCCGTTCAAACACTGGGGCACACTGTACAGAGCAGGAATCAGGGGGGCGGGGGCAGCTGGCCGCAGCCGCTGGCTCGCGGTAAGAAAAGTAATTTTCAAAGCCACGCCACGATGGCCAGGCCACAGAGCGAGAGCCAGCCACCCGTTCAAACACTGGGGCACACTGTACAGAGCAGGAATCAGGGGGGCGGGGGCAGCTGGCCGCAGCCGCTGGCTCGCGGTAAGAAAAGTAATTTTCAAAGCCACGCCACGATGGCCAGGCCACAGAGCGAGAGCCAGCCACCGTTCAAACACTGGGGCACACTGTACAGAGCAGGAATCAGGGGGGCGGGGGCAGCTGGCCGCAGCCGCTGGCTCGCGGTAAGAAAAGTAATTTTCAAAGCCACGCCACGATGGCCAGGCCACAGAGCAGAGCCAGCCACCCGTTCAAACACTGGGGCACACTGTACAGAGCAGGAATCAGGGGGGCGGGGGCAGCTGGCCGCAGCCGCTGGCTCGCGGTAAGAAAAGTAATTTTCAAAGCCACGCCACGATGGCCAGGCCACAGAGCGAGAGCCAGCCACCCGTTCAAACACTGGGGCACACTGTACAGAGCAGGAATCAGGGGGGCGGGGGCAGCTGGCCGCAGCCGCTGGCTCGCGGTAAGAAAAGTAATTTTCAAAGCCACGCTGACCAGGCCGGCCATCACGGAGAGAGCCAGCCACCCGTTCAAACACTGGGGCACACTGTACAGAGCAGGAATCAGGGGGGCGGGGGCAGCTGGCCGCAGCCGCTGGCTCGCGGTAAGAAAAGTAATTTTCAAAGCCACGCTGACCAGGCCGGCCATCACGGAGAGAGCCACACACCCGTTCAAACACTGGGGCACACTGTACAGAGCAGGAATCAGGGGGGCGGGGGCAGCTGGCCGCAGCCGCTGGCTCGCGGTAAGAAAAGTAATTTTCAAAGCCACGCCACGATGGCCAGGCCACAGAGCGAGAGCCAGCCACCCGTTCAAACACTGGGGCACACTGTACAGAGCAGGAATCAGGGGGGCGGGGGCAGCTGGCCGCAGCCGCTGGCTCGCGGTAAGAAAAGTAATTTTCAAAGCCACGCTGACCAGGCCGGACATCACGGAGAGAGCCACACACCCGTTCAAACACTGGGGCACACTGTACAGAGCAGGAATCAGGGGGGCGGGGGCAGCTGGCCGCAGCCGCTGGCTCGCGGTAAGAAAAGTAATTTTCAAAGCCACGCCACGATGGCCAGGCCACAGAGCGAGAGCCAGCCACCCGTTCAAACACTGGGGCACACTGTACAGAGCAGGAATCAGGGGGGCGGGGGCAGCTGGCCGCAGCCGCTGGCTCGCGGTAAGAAAAGTAATTTTCAAAGCCACGCCACGATGGCCAGGCCACAGAGCGAGAGCCAGCCACCCGTTCAAACACTGGGGCACACTGTACAGAGCAGGAATCAGGGGGGCGGGGGCAGCTGGCCGCAGCCGCTGGCTCGCGGTAAGAAAAGTAATTTTCAAAGCCACGCTGACCAGCCGGCCATCACGGAGAGAGCCACACACCCGTTCAAACACTGGGGCACACTGTACAGAGCAGGAATCAGGGGGGCGGGGGCAGCTGGCCGCAGCCGCTGGCTCGCGGTAAGAAAAGTAATTTTCAAAGCCACGCCACGATGGCCAGGCCACAGAGCGAGAGCCAGCCACCCGTTCAAACACTGGGGCACACTGTACAGAGCAGGAATCAGGGGGGCGGGGGCAGCTGGCCGCAGCCGCTGGCTCGCGGTAAGAAAAGTAATTTTCAAAGCCACGCTGACCAGGCGGCCATCACGGAGAGAGCCAGCCACCCGTTCAAACACTGGGGCACACTGTACAGAGCAGGAATCAGGGGGGCGGGGGCAGCTGGCCGCAGCCGCTGGCTCGCGGTAAGAAAAGTAATTTTCAAAGCCACGCTGACCAGCCGGCCATCACGGAGAGAGCCACACACCCGTTCAAACACTGGGGCACACTGTACAGAGCAGGAATCAGGGGGGCGGGGGCAGCTGGCCGCAGCCGCTGGCTCGCGGTAAGAAAAGTAATTTTCAAAGCCACGCCACGATGGCCAGGCCACAGAGCGAGAGCCAGCCACCCGTTCAAACACTGGGGCACACTGTACAGAGCAGGAATCAGGGGGGCGGGGGCAGCTGGCCGCAGCCGCTGGCTCGCGGTAAGAAAAGTAATTTTCAAAGCCACGCCACGATGGCCAGGCCACAGAGCGAGAGCCAGCCACCCGTTCAAACACTGGGGCACACTGTACAGAGCAGGAATCAGGGGGGCGGGGGCAGCTGGCCGCAGCCGCTGGCTCGCGGTAAGAAAAGTAATTTTCAAAGCCACGCCACGATGGCCAGGCCACAGAGCGAGAGCCAGCCACCCGTTCAAACACTGGGGCACACTGTACAGAGCAGGAATCAGGGGGGCGGGGGCAGCTGGCCGCAGCCGCTGGCTCGCGGTAAGAAAAGTAATTTTCAAAGCCACGCTGACCAGGCCGGCCATCACGGAGAGAGCCAGCCACCCGTTCAAACACTGGGGCACACTGTACAGAGCAGGAATCAGGGGGGCGGGGGCAGCTGGCCGCAGCCGCTGGCTCGCGGTAAGAAAAGTAATTTTCAAAGCCACGCCACGATGGCCAGGCCACAGAGCGAGAGCCAGCCACCCGTTCAAACACTGGGGCACACTGTACAGAGCAGGAATCAGGGGGGCGGGGGCAGCTGGCCGCAGCCGCTGGCTCGCGGTAAGAAAAGTAATTTTCAAAGCCACGCTGACCAGTCCGGCCATCACGGAGAGAGCCACACACCCGTTCAAACACTGGGGCACACTGTACAGAGCAGGAATCAGGGGGGCGGGGGCAGCTGGCCGCAGCCGCTGGCTCGCGGTAAGAAAAGTAATTTTCAAAGCCACGCCACGATGGCCAGGCCACAGAGCGAGAGCCAGCCACCCGTTCAAACACTGGGGCACACTGTACAGAGCAGGAATCAGGGGGGCGGGGGCAGCTGGCCGCAGCCGCTGGCTCGCGGTAAGAAAAGTAATTTTCAAAGCCACGCTGACCAGGCCGGCCATCACGGAGAGAGCCACACACCGTTCAAACACTGGGGCACACTGTACAGAGCAGGAATCAGGGGGGCGGGGGCAGCTGGCCGCAGCCGCTGGCTCGCGGTAAGAAAAGTAATTTTCAAAGCCACGCCACGATGGCCAGGCCACAGAGCGAGAGCCAGCCACCCGTTCAAACACTGGGGCACACTGTACAGAGCAGGAATCAGGGGGGCGGGGGCAGCTGGCCGCAGCCGCTGGCTCGCGGTAAGAAAAGTAATTTTCAAAGCCACGCTGACCAGGCCGGCCATCACGGAGAGAGCCACACACCCGTTCAAACACTGGGGCACACTGTACAGAGCAGGAATCAGGGGGGCGGGGGCAGCTGGCCGCAGCCGCTGGCTCGCGGTAAGAAAAGTAATTTTCAAAGCCACGCTGACCAGCCGGCCATCACGGAGAGAGCCACCACCCGTTCAAACACTGGGGCACACTGTACAGAGCAGGAATCAGGGGGGCGGGGGCAGCTGGCCGCAGCCGCTGGCTCGCGGTAAGAAAAGTAATTTTCAAAGCCACGCTGACCAGGCCGGCCATCACGGAGAGAGCCAGCCACCCGTTCAAACACTGGGGCACACTGTACAGAGCAGGAATCAGGGGGGCGGGGGCAGCTGGCCGCAGCCGCTGGCTCGCGGTAAGAAAAGTAATTTTCAAAGCCACGCCACGATGGCCAGGCCACAGAGCGAGAGCCAGCCACCCGTTCAAACACTGGGGCACACTGTACAGAGCAGGAATCAGGGGGGCGGGGGCAGCTGGCCGCAGCCGCTGGCTCGCGGTAAGAAAAGTAATTTTCAAAGCCACGCTGACCAGGCCGGCCATCACGGAGAGAGCCACCACCCGTTCAAACACTGGGGCACACTGTACAGAGCAGGAATCAGGGGGGCGGGGGCAGCTGGCCGCAGCCGCTGGCTCGCGGTAAGAAAAGTAATTTTCAAAGCCACGCCACGATGGCCAGGCCACAGAGCGAGAGCCAGCCACCCGTTCAAACACTGGGGCACACTGTACAGAGCAGGAATCAGGGGGGCGGGGGCAGCTGGCCGCAGCCGCTGGCTCGCGGTAAGAAAAGTAATTTTCAAAGCCACGCTGACCAGGCCGGCCATCACGGAGAGAGCCACACCCGTTCAAACACTGGGGCACACTGTACAGAGCAGGAATCAGGGGGGCGGGGGCAGCTGGCCGCAGCCGCTGGCTCGCGGTAAGAAAAGTAATTTTCAAAGCCACGCCACGATGGCCAGGCCACAGAGCGAGAGCCAGCCACCCGTTCAAACACTGGGGCACACTGTACAGAGCAGGAATCAGGGGGGCGGGGGCAGCTGGCCGCAGCCGCTGGCTCGCGGTAAGAAAAGTAATTTTCAAAGCCACGCCACGATGGCCAGGCCACAGAGCGAGAGCCAGCCACCCGTTCAAACACTGGGGCACACTGTACAGAGCAGGAATCAGGGGGGCGGGGGCAGCTGGCCGCAGCCGCTGGCTCGCGGTAAGAAAAGTAATTTTCAAAGCCACGCTGACCAGGCCGGCCATCACGGAGAGAGCCACACACCCGTTCAAACACTGGGGCACACTGTACAGAGCAGGAATCAGGGGGGCGGGGGCAGCTGGCCGCAGCCGCTGGCTCGCGGTAAGAAAAGTAATTTTCAAAGCCACGCCACGATGGCCAGGCCACAGAGCGAGAGCCAGCCACCCGTTCAAACACTGGGGCACACTGTACAGAGCAGGAATCAGGGGGGCGGGGGCAGCTGGCCGCAGCCGCTGGCTCGCGGTAAGAAAAGTAATTTTCAAAGCCACGCTGACCAGGCCGGCCATCACGGAGAGAGCCACACACCCGTTCAAACACTGGGGCACACTGTACAGAGCAGGAATCAGGGGGGCGGGGGCAGCTGGCCGCAGCCGCTGGCTCGCGGTAAGAAAAGTAATTTTCAAAGCCACGCCACGATGGCCAGGCCACAGAGCGAGAGCCAGCCACCGTTCAAACACTGGGGCACACTGTACAGAGCAGGAATCAGGGGGGCGGGGGCAGCTGGCCGCAGCCGCTGGCTCGCGGTAAGAAAAGTAATTTTCAAAGCCACGCTGACCAGGCGGCCATCACGGAGAGAGAGCCAGCCACCCGTTCAAACACTGGGGCACACTGTACAGAGCAGGAATCAGGGGGGCGGGGGCAGCTGGCCGCAGCCGCTGGCTCGCGGTAAGAAAAGTAATTTTCAAAGCCACGCTGACCAGGCCGGCCATCACGGAGAGAGCCACACACCCGTTCAAACACTGGGGCACACTGTACAGAGCAGGAATCAGGGGGGCGGGGGCAGCTGGCCGCAGCCGCTGGCTCGCGGTAAGAAAAGTAATTTTCAAAGCCACGCCACGATGGCCAGGCCACAGAGCGAGAGCCAGCCACCCGTTCAAACACTGGGGCACACTGTACAGAGCAGGAATCAGGGGGGCGGGGGCAGCTGGCCGCAGCCGCTGGCTCGCGGTAAGAAAAGTAATTTTCAAAGCCACGCCACGATGGCCAGGCCCAGAGCGAGAGCCAGCCACCCGTTCAAACACTGGGGCACACTGTACAGAGCAGGAATCAGGGGGGCGGGGGCAGCTGGCCGCAGCCGCTGGCTCGCGGTAAGAAAAGTAATTTTCAAAGCCACGCTGACCAGCCGGCCATCACGGGAGAGAGCCACACACCCGTTCAAACACTGGGGCACACTGTACAGAGCAGGAATCAGGGGGGCGGGGGCAGCTGGCCGCAGCCGCTGGCTCGCGGTAAGAAAAGTAATTTTCAAAGCCACGCCACGATGGCCAGGCCACAGAGCGAGAGCCAGCCACCCGTTCAAACACTGGGGCACACTGTACAGAGCAGGAATCAGGGGGGCGGGGGCAGCTGGCCGCAGCCGCTGGCTCGCGGTAAGAAAAGTAATTTTCAAAGCCACGCTGACCAGTCCGGCCATCACGGAGAGAGCCACACACCCGTTCAAACACTGGGGCACACTGTACAGAGCAGGAATCAGGGGGGCGGGGGCAGCTGGCCGCAGCCGCTGGCTCGCGGTAAGAAAAGTAATTTTCAAAGCCACGCCACGATGGCCAGGCCACAGAGCGAGAGCCAGCCACCCGTTCAAACACTGGGGCACACTGTACAGAGCAGGAATCAGGGGGGCGGGGGCAGCTGGCCGCAGCCGCTGGCTCGCGGTAAGAAAAGTAATTTTCAAAGCCACGCTGACCAGGCCGGCCATCACGGAGAGAGCCAGCCACCCGTTCAAACACTGGGGCACACTGTACAGAGCAGGAATCAGGGGGGCGGGGGCAGCTGGCCGCAGCCGCTGGCTCGCGGTAAGAAAAGTAATTTTCAAAGCCACGCTGACCAGTCCGGCCATCACGGAGAGAGCCACACACCCGTTCAAACACTGGGGCACACTGTACAGAGCAGGAATCAGGGGGGCGGGGGCAGCTGGCCGCAGCCGCTGGCTCGCGGTAAGAAAAGTAATTTTCAAAGCCACGCCACGATGGCCAGGCCACAGAGCGAGAGCCAGCCACCCGTTCAAACACTGGGGCACACTGTACAGAGCAGGAATCAGGGGGGCGGGGGCAGCTGGCCGCAGCCGCTGGCTCGCGGTAAGAAAAGTAATTTTCAAAGCCACGCCACGATGGCCAGGCCACAGAGCGAGAGCCAGCCACCCGTTCAAACACTGGGGCACACTGTACAGAGCAGGAATCAGGGGGGCGGGGGCAGCTGGCCGCAGCCGCTGGCTCGCGGTAAGAAAAGTAATTTTCAAAGCCACGCCACGATGGCCAGGCCACAGAGCGAGAGCCAGCCACCCGTTCAAACACTGGGGCACACTGTACAGAGCAGGAATCAGGGGGGCGGGGGCAGCTGGCCGCAGCCGCTGGCTCGCGGTAAGAAAAGTAATTTTCAAAGCCACGCTGACCAGCCGGCCATCACGGAGAGAGCCAGCCACCGTTCAAACACTGGGGCACACTGTACAGAGCAGGAATCAGGGGGGCGGGGGCAGCTGGCCGCAGCCGCTGGCTCGCGGTAAGAAAAGTAATTTTCAAAGCCACGCCACGATGGCCAGGCCACAGAGCGAGAGCCAGCCACCCGTTCAAACACTGGGGCACACTGTACAGAGCAGGAATCAGGGGGGCGGGGGCAGCTGGCCGCAGCCGCTGGCTCGCGGTAAGAAAAGTAATTTTCAAAGCCACGCTGACCAGGCCGGCCATCACGGAGAGAGCCACACCCGTTCAAACACTGGGGCACACTGTACAGAGCAGGAATCAGGGGGGCGGGGGCAGCTGGCCGCAGCCGCTGGCTCGCGGTAAGAAAAGTAATTTTCAAAGCCACGCCACGATGGCCAGGCCACAGAGCGAGAGCCAGCCACCCGTTCAAACACTGGGGCACACTGTACAGAGCAGGAATCAGGGGGGCGGGGGCAGCTGGCCGCAGCCGCTGGCTCGCGGTAAGAAAAGTAATTTTCAAAGCCACGCTGACCAGGCCGGACATCACGGAGAGAGCCACACACCCGTTCAAACACTGGGGCACACTGTACAGAGCAGGAATCAGGGGGGCGGGGGCAGCTGGCCGCAGCCGCTGGCTCGCGGTAAGAAAAGTAATTTTCAAAGCCACGCTGACCAGGCCGGCCATCACGGAGAGAGCCACACACCGTTCAAACACTGGGGCACACTGTACAGAGCAGGAATCAGGGGGGCGGGGGCAGCTGGCCGCAGCCGCTGGCTCGCGGTAAGAAAAGTAATTTTCAAAGCCACGCTGACCAGCCGGCCATCACGGAGAGAGCCACACACCCGTTCAAACACTGGGGCACACTGTACAGAGCAGGAATCAGGGGGGCGGGGGCAGCTGGCCGCAGCCGCTGGCTCGCGGTAAGAAAAGTAATTTTCAAAGCCACGCCACGATGGCCAGGCCACAGAGCAGAGCCAGCCACCCGTTCAAACACTGGGGCACACTGTACAGAGCAGGAATCAGGGGGGCGGGGGCAGCTGGCCGCAGCCGCTGGCTCGCGGTAAGAAAAGTAATTTTCAAAGCCACGCGACGATGGCCAGACCACAGAGCGAGAGCCAGCCACCCGTTCAAACACTGGGGCACACTGTACAGAGCAGGAATCAGGGGGGCGGGGGCAGCTGGCCGCAGCCGCTGGCTCGCGGTAAGAAAAGTAATTTTCAAAGCCACGCTGACCAGGCCGGCCATCACGGAGAGAGCCACACACCCGTTCAAACACTGGGGCACACTGTACAGAGCAGGAATCAGGGGGGCGGGGGCAGCTGGCCGCAGCCGCTGGCTCGCGGTAAGAAAAGTAATTTTCAAAGCCACGCCACGATGGCCAGGCCACAGAGCGAGAGCCAGCCACCCGTTCAAACACTGGGGCACACTGTACAGAGCAGGAATCAGGGGGGCGGGGGCAGCTGGCCGCAGCCGCTGGCTCGCGGTAAGAAAAGTAATTTTCAAAGCCACGCTGACCAGGCCGGACATCACGGAGAGAGCCACACACCCGTTCAAACACTGGGGCACACTGTACAGAGCAGGAATCAGGGGGGCGGGGGCAGCTGGCCGCAGCCGCTGGCTCGCGGTAAGAAAAGTAATTTTCAAAGCCACGCCACGATGGCCAGGCCACAGAGCGAGAGCCAGCCACCCGTTCAAACACTGGGGCACACTGTACAGAGCAGGAATCAGGGGGGCGGGGGCAGCTGGCCGCAGCCGCTGGCTCGCGGTAAGAAAAGTAATTTTCAAAGCCACGCTGACCAGGCCGGCCATCACGGAGAGAGCCAGCCACCCGTTCAAACACTGGGGCACACTGTACAGAGCAGGAATCAGGGGGGCGGGGGCAGCTGGCCGCAGCCGCTGGCTCGCGGTAAGAAAAGTAATTTTCAAAGCCACGCTGACCAGGCCGGCCATCACGGAGAGAGCCACACACCCGTTCAAACACTGGGGCACACTGTACAGAGCAGGAATCAGGGGGGCGGGGGCAGCTGGCCGCAGCCGCTGGCTCGCGGTAAGAAAAGTAATTTTCAAAGCCACGCCACGATGGCCAGGCCACAGAGCGAGAGCCAGCCACCCGTTCAAACACTGGGGCACACTGTACAGAGCAGGAATCAGGGGGGCGGGGGCAGCTGGCCGCAGCCGCTGGCTCGCGGTAAGAAAAGTAATTTTCAAAGCCACGCCACGATGGCCAGGCCACAGAGCGAGAGCCAGCCACCCGTTCAAACACTGGGGCACACTGTACAGAGCAGGAATCAGGGGGGCGGGGGCAGCTGGCCGCAGCCGCTGGCTCGCGGTAAGAAAAGTAATTTTCAAAGCCACGCCACGATGGCCAGGCCACAGAGCGAGAGCCAGCCACCCGTTCAAACACTGGGGCACACTGTACAGAGCAGGAATCAGGGGGGCGGGGGCAGCTGGCCGCAGCCGCTGGCTCGCGGTAAGAAAAGTAATTTTCAAAGCCACGCTGACCAGGCCGGCCATCACGGAGAGAGCCAGCCACCCGTTCAAACACTGGGGCACACTGTACAGAGCAGGAATCAGGGGGGCGGGGGCAGCTGGCCGCAGCCGCTGGCTCGCGGTAAGAAAAGTAATTTTCAAAGCCACGCCACGATGGCCAGGCCACAGAGCGAGAGCCAGCCACCCGTTCAAACACTGGGGCACACTGTACAGAGCAGGAATCAGGGGGGCGGGGGCAGCTGGCCGCAGCCGCTGGCTCGCGGTAAGAAAAGTAATTTTCAAAGCCACGCTGACCAGGCCGGCCATCACGGAGAGAGCCACCACCCGTTCAAACACTGGGGCACACTGTACAGAGCAGGAATCAGGGGGGCGGGGGCAGCTGGCCGCAGCCGCTGGCTCGCGGTAAGAAAAGTAATTTTCAAAGCCACGCCACGATGGCCAGGCCACAGAGCGAGAGCCAGCCACCCGTTCAAACACTGGGGCACACTGTACAGAGCAGGAATCAGGGGGGCGGGGGCAGCTGGCCGCAGCCGCTGGCTCGCGGTAAGAAAAGTAATTTTCAAAGCCACGCTGACCAGGCCGGCCATCACGGAGAGAGCCACACACCCGTTCAAACACTGGGGCACACTGTACAGAGCAGGAATCAGGGGGGCGGGGGCAGCTGGCCGCAGCCGCTGGCTCGCGGTAAGAAAAGTAATTTTCAAAGCCACGCCACGATGGCCAGGCACAGAGCGAGAGCCAGCCACCCGTTCAAACACTGGGGCACACTGTACAGAGCAGGAATCAGGGGGGCGGGGGCAGCTGGCCGCAGCCGCTGGCTCGCGGTAAGAAAAGTAATTTTCAAAGCCACGCTGACCAGGCCGGACATCACGGAGAGAGCCACACACCCGTTCAAACACTGGGGCACACTGTACAGAGCAGGAATCAGGGGGGCGGGGGCAGCTGGCCGCAGCCGCTGGCTCGCGGTAAGAAAAGTAATTTTCAAAGCCACGCCACGATGGCCAGGCCACAGAGCGAGAGCCAGCCACCCGTTCAAACACTGGGGCACACTGTACAGAGCAGGAATCAGGGGGGCGGGGGCAGCTGGCCGCAGCCGCTGGCTCGCGGTAAGAAAAGTAATTTTCAAAGCCACGCTGACCAGCCGGCCATCACGGAGAGAGCCACACACCCGTTCAAACACTGGGGCACACTGTACAGAGCAGGAATCAGGGGGGCGGGGGCAGCTGGCCGCAGCCGCTGGCTCGCGGTAAGAAAAGTAATTTTCAAAGCCACGCCACGATGGCCAGGCCACAGAGCGAGAGCCAGCCACCCGTTCAAACACTGGGGCACACTGTACAGAGCAGGAATCAGGGGGGCGGGGGCAGCTGGCCGCAGCCGCTGGCTCGCGGTAAGAAAAGTAATTTTCAAAGCCACGCTGACCAGACCGGACATCACGGAGAGAGCCACACCCGTTCAAACACTGGGGCACACTGTACAGAGCAGGAATCAGGGGGGCGGGGGCAGCTGGCCGCAGCCGCTGGCTCGCGGTAAGAAAAGTAATTTTCAAAGCCACGCCACGATGGCCAGGCCACAGAGCGAGAGCCAGCCACCCGTTCAAACACTGGGGCACACTGTACAGAGCAGGAATCAGGGGGGCGGGGGCAGCTGGCCGCAGCCGCTGGCTCGCGGTAAGAAAAGTAATTTTCAAAGCCACGCTGACCAGACCGGCCATCACGGAGAGAGCCACACACCCGTTCAAACACTGGGGCACACTGTACAGAGCAGGAATCAGGGGGGCGGGGGCAGCTGGCCGCAGCCGCTGGCTCGCGGTAAGAAAAGTAATTTTCAAAGCCACGCCACGATGGCCAGGCCACAGAGCGAGAGCCAGCCACCCGTTCAAACACTGGGGCACACTGTACAGAGCAGGAATCAGGGGGGCGGGGGCAGCTGGCCGCAGCCGCTGGCTCGCGGTAAGAAAAGTAATTTTCAAAGCCACGCTGACCAGTCCGGCCATCACGGAGAGAGCCACACACCCGTTCAAACACTGGGGCACACTGTACAGAGCAGGAATCAGGGGGGCGGGGGCAGCTGGCCGCAGCCGCTGGCTCGCGGTAAGAAAAGTAATTTTCAAAGCCACGCCACGATGGCCAGGCCACAGAGCGAGAGCCAGCCACCCGTTCAAACACTGGGGCACACTGTACAGAGCAGGAATCAGGGGGGCGGGGGCAGCTGGCCGCAGCCGCTGGCTCGCGGTAAGAAAAGTAATTTTCAAAGCCACGCTGACCAGGCCGGCCATCACGGAGAGAGCCAGCCACCCGTTCAAACACTGGGGCACACTGTACAGAGCAGGAATCAGGGGGGCGGGGGCAGCTGGCCGCAGCCGCTGGCTCGCGGTAAGAAAAGTAATTTTCAAAGCCACGCTGACCAGTCCGGCCATCACGGAGAGAGCCAGCCACCCGTTCAAACACTGGGGCACACTGTACAGAGCAGGAATCAGGGGGGCGGGGGCAGCTGGCCGCAGCCGCTGGCTCGCGGTAAGAAAAGTAATTTTCAAAGCCACGCCACGATGGCCAGGCCACAGAGCGAGAGCCAGCCACCGTTCAAACACTGGGGCACACTGTACAGAGCAGGAATCAGGGGGGCGGGGGCAGCTGGCCGCAGCCGCTGGCTCGCGGTAAGAAAAGTAATTTTCAAAGCCACGCTGACCAGCCGGCCATCACGGAGAGAGCCACACACCCGTTCAAACACTGGGGCACACTGTACAGAGCAGGAATCAGGGGGGCGGGGGCAGCTGGCCGCAGCCGCTGGCTCGCGGTAAGAAAAGTAATTTTCAAAGCCACGCTGACCAGACCGGCATCACGGAGAGAGCCACACACCCGTTCAAACACTGGGGCACACTGTACAGAGCAGGAATCAGGGGGGCGGGGGCAGCTGGCCGCAGCCGCTGGCTCGCGGTAAGAAAAGTAATTTTCAAAGCCACGCGACGATGGCCAGGCCACAGAGCGAGAGCCAGCCACCCGTTCAAACACTGGGGCACACTGTACAGAGCAGGAATCAGGGGGGCGGGGGCAGCTGGCCGCAGCCGCTGGCTCGCGGTAAGAAAAGTAATTTTCAAAGCCACGCTGACCAGGCCGGACATCACGGAGAGAGCCACACACCCGTTCAAACACTGGGGCACACTGTACAGAGCAGGAATCAGGGGGGCGGGGGCAGCTGGCCGCAGCCGCTGGCTCGCGGTAAGAAAAGTAATTTTCAAAGCCACGCCACGATGGCCAGGCCACAGAGCGAGAGCCAGCCACCCGTTCAAACACTGGGGCACACTGTACAGAGCAGGAATCAGGGGGGCGGGGGCAGCTGGCCGCAGCCGCTGGCTCGCGGTAAGAAAAGTAATTTTCAAAGCCACGCTGACCAGACCGGACATCACGGAAGAGCCACACACCCGTTCAAACACTGGGGCACACTGTACAGAGCAGGAATCAGGGGGGCGGGGGCAGCTGGCCGCAGCCGCTGGCTCGCGGTAAGAAAAGTAATTTTCAAAGCCACGCCACGATGGCCAGGCCACAGAGCGAGAGCCAGCCACCCGTTCAAACACTGGGGCACACTGTACAGAGCAGGAATCAGGGGGGCGGGGGCAGCTGGCCGCAGCCGCTGGCTCGCGGTAAGAAAAGTAATTTTCAAAGCCACGCTGACCAGGCCGGCCATCACGGAGAGAGCCACACACCCGTTCAAACACTGGGGCACACTGTACAGAGCAGGAATCAGGGGGGCGGGGGCAGCTGGCCGCAGCCGCTGGCTCGCGGTAAGAAAAGTAATTTTCAAAGCCACGCTGACCAGGCCGGCCATCACGGAGAGAGCCACACACCCGTTCAAACACTGGGGCACACTGTACAGAGCAGGAATCAGGGGGGCGGGGGCAGCTGGCCGCAGCCGCTGGCTCGCGGTAAGAAAAGTAATTTTCAAAGCCACGCCACGATGGCCAGGCCACAGAGCGAGAGCCAGCCACCCGTTCAAACACTGGGGCACACTGTACAGAGCAGGAATCAGGGGGGCGGGGGCAGCTGGCCGCAGCCGCTGGCTCGCGGTAAGAAAAGTAATTTTCAAAGCCACGCCACGATGGCCAGGCCACAGAGCGAGAGCCAGCCACCCGTTCAAACACTGGGGCACACTGTACAGAGCAGGAATCAGGGGGGCGGGGGCAGCTGGCCGCAGCCGCTGGCTCGCGGTAAGAAAAGTAATTTTCAAAGCCACGCTGACCAGCCGGACATCACGGAGAGAGCCACACACCCGTTCAAACACTGGGGCACACTGTACAGAGCAGGAATCAGGGGGGCGGGGGCAGCTGGCCGCAGCCGCTGGCTCGCGGTAAGAAAAGTAATTTTCAAAGCCACGCCACGATGGCCAGGCCACAGAGCGAGAGCCAGCCACCCGTTCAAACACTGGGGCACACTGTACAGAGCAGGAATCAGGGGGGCGGGGGCAGCTGGCCGCAGCCGCTGGCTCGCGGTAAGAAAAGTAATTTTCAAAGCCACGCTGACCAGGCCGGACATCACGGAGAGAGCCACACCCGTTCAAACACTGGGGCACACTGTACAGAGCAGGAATCAGGGGGGCGGGGGCAGCTGGCCGCAGCCGCTGGCTCGCGGTAAGAAAAGTAATTTTCAAAGCCACGCCACGATGGCCAGGCCACAGAGCGAGAGCCAGCCACCCGTTCAAACACTGGGGCACACTGTACAGAGCAGGAATCAGGGGGGCGGGGGCAGCTGGCCGCAGCCGCTGGCTCGCGGTAAGAAAAGTAATTTTCAAAGCCACGCTGACCAGGCCGGCCATCACGGAGAGAGCCAGCCACCCGTTCAAACACTGGGGCACACTGTACAGAGCAGGAATCAGGGGGGCGGGGGCAGCTGGCCGCAGCCGCTGGCTCGCGGTAAGAAAAGTAATTTTCAAAGCCACGCTGACCAGTCCGGCCATCACGGAGAGAGCCAGCCACCCGTTCAAACACTGGGGCACACTGTACAGAGCAGGAATCAGGGGGGCGGGGGCAGCTGGCCGCAGCCGCTGGCTCGCGGTAAGAAAAGTAATTTTCAAAGCCACGCCACGATGGCCAGGCCACAGAGCGAGAGCCAGCCACCCGTTCAAACACTGGGGCACACTGTACAGAGCAGGAATCAGGGGGGCGGGGGCAGCTGGCCGCAGCCGCTGGCTCGCGGTAAGAAAAGTAATTTTCAAAGCCACGCTGACCAGTCCGGCCATCACGGAGAGAGCCACACACCGTTCAAACACTGGGGCACACTGTACAGAGCAGGAATCAGGGGGGCGGGGGCAGCTGGCCGCAGCCGCTGGCTCGCGGTAAGAAAAGTAATTTTCAAAGCCACGCTGACCAGACCGGCCATCACGGAAGAGAGCCACCACCCGTTCAAACACTGGGGCACACTGTACAGAGCAGGAATCAGGGGGGCGGGGGCAGCTGGCCGCAGCCGCTGGCTCGCGGTAAGAAAAGTAATTTTCAAAGCCACGCCACGATGGCCAGACCACAGAGCGAGAGCCAGCCACCCGTTCAAACACTGGGGCACACTGTACAGAGCAGGAATCAGGGGGGCGGGGGCAGCTGGCCGCAGCCGCTGGCTCGCGGTAAGAAAAGTAATTTTCAAAGCCACGCTGACCAGACCGGACATCACGGAGAGAGCCACACACCGTTCAAACACTGGGGCACACTGTACAGAGCAGGAATCAGGGGGGCGGGGGCAGCTGGCCGCAGCCGCTGGCTCGCGGTAAGAAAAGTAATTTTCAAAGCCACGCCACGATGGCCAGGCCACAGAGCGAGAGCCAGCCACCCGTTCAAACACTGGGGCACACTGTACAGAGCAGGAATCAGGGGGGCGGGGGCAGCTGGCCGCAGCCGCTGGCTCGCGGTAAGAAAAGTAATTTTCAAAGCCACGCTGACCAGGCCGGACATCACGGAAGAGAGCCACACACCCGTTCAAACACTGGGGCACACTGTACAGAGCAGGAATCAGGGGGGCGGGGGCAGCTGGCCGCAGCCGCTGGCTCGCGGTAAGAAAAGTAATTTTCAAAGCCACGCCACGATGGCCAGGCCACAGAGCGAGAGCCAGCCACCCGTTCAAACACTGGGGCACACTGTACAGAGCAGGAATCAGGGGGGCGGGGGCAGCTGGCCGCAGCCGCTGGCTCGCGGTAAGAAAAGTAATTTTCAAAGCCACGCTGACCAGCCGGACATCACGGAGAGAGCCACACACCCGTTCAAACACTGGGGCACACTGTACAGAGCAGGAATCAGGGGGGCGGGGGCAGCTGGCCGCAGCCGCTGGCTCGCGGTAAGAAAAGTAATTTTCAAAGCCACGCCACGATGGCCAGGCCACAGAGCGAGAGCCAGCCACCCGTTCAAACACTGGGGCACACTGTACAGAGCAGGAATCAGGGGGGCGGGGGCAGCTGGCCGCAGCCGCTGGCTCGCGGTAAGAAAAGTAATTTTCAAAGCCACGCTGACCAGGCCGGCCATCACGGAGAGAGCCAGCCACCCGTTCAAACACTGGGGCACACTGTACAGAGCAGGAATCAGGGGGGCGGGGGCAGCTGGCCGCAGCCGCTGGCTCGCGGTAAGAAAAGTAATTTTCAAAGCCACGCTGACCAGTCGGCCATCACGGAGAGAGCCAGCCACCCGTTCAAACACTGGGGCACACTGTACAGAGCAGGAATCAGGGGGGCGGGGGCAGCTGGCCGCAGCCGCTGGCTCGCGGTAAGAAAAGTAATTTTCAAAGCCACGCCACGATGGCCAGGCACAGAGCGAGAGCCAGCCACCCGTTCAAACACTGGGGCACACTGTACAGAGCAGGAATCAGGGGGGCGGGGGCAGCTGGCCGCAGCCGCTGGCTCGCGGTAAGAAAAGTAATTTTCAAAGCCACGCTGACCAGACCGGACATCACGGAAGAGAGCCACACACCCGTTCAAACACTGGGGCACACTGTACAGAGCAGGAATCAGGGGGGCGGGGGCAGCTGGCCGCAGCCGCTGGCTCGCGGTAAGAAAAGTAATTTTCAAAGCCACGCCACGATGGCCAGGCCACAGAGCGAGAGCCAGCCACCCGTTCAAACACTGGGGCACACTGTACAGAGCAGGAATCAGGGGGGCGGGGGCAGCTGGCCGCAGCCGCTGGCTCGCGGTAAGAAAAGTAATTTTCAAAGCCACGCTGACCAGTCCGGCCATCACGGAGAGAGCACACACCCGTTCAAACACTGGGGCACACTGTACAGAGCAGGAATCAGGGGGGCGGGGGCAGCTGGCCGCAGCCGCTGGCTCGCGGTAAGAAAAGTAATTTTCAAAGCCACGCCACGATGGCCAGGCCACAGAGCGAGAGCCAGCCACCCGTTCAAACACTGGGGCACACTGTACAGAGCAGGAATCAGGGGGGCGGGGGCAGCTGGCCGCAGCCGCTGGCTCGCGGTAAGAAAAGTAATTTTCAAAGCCACGCCACGATGGCCAGGCCACAGAGCGAGAGCCAGCCACCCGTTCAAACACTGGGGCACACTGTACAGAGCAGGAATCAGGGGGGCGGGGGCAGCTGGCCGCAGCCGCTGGCTCGCGGTAAGAAAAGTAATTTTCAAAGCCACGCTGACCAGACCGGACATCACGGAAAGAGCACACACCCGTTCAAACACTGGGGCACACTGTACAGAGCAGGAATCAGGGGGGCGGGGGCAGCTGGCCGCAGCCGCTGGCTCGCGGTAAGAAAAGTAATTTTCAAAGCCACGCCACGATGGCCAGGCCACAGAGCGAGAGCCAGCCACCCGTTCAAACACTGGGGCACACTGTACAGAGCAGGAATCAGGGGGGCGGGGGCAGCTGGCCGCAGCCGCTGGCTCGCGGTAAGAAAAGTAATTTTCAAAGCCACGCTGACCAGGCCGGCCATCACGGAGAGAGCCACACCCGTTCAAACACTGGGGCACACTGTACAGAGCAGGAATCAGGGGGGCGGGGGCAGCTGGCCGCAGCCGCTGGCTCGCGGTAAGAAAAGTAATTTTCAAAGCCACGCTGACCAGACCGGCATCACGGAGAGAGCCACACACCGTTCAAACACTGGGGCACACTGTACAGAGCAGGAATCAGGGGGGCGGGGGCAGCTGGCCGCAGCCGCTGGCTCGCGGTAAGAAAAGTAATTTTCAAAGCCACGCCACGATGGCCAGGCCACAGAGCGAGAGCCAGCCACCCGTTCAAACACTGGGGCACACTGTACAGAGCAGGAATCAGGGGGGCGGGGGCAGCTGGCCGCAGCCGCTGGCTCGCGGTAAGAAAAGTAATTTTCAAAGCCACGCTGACCAGCCGGCCATCACGGAGAGAGCCACACCCGTTCAAACACTGGGGCACACTGTACAGAGCAGGAATCAGGGGGGCGGGGGCAGCTGGCCGCAGCCGCTGGCTCGCGGTAAGAAAAGTAATTTTCAAAGCCACGCTGACCAGTCCGGCCATCACGGAGAGAGCCACACACCCGTTCAAACACTGGGGCACACTGTACAGAGCAGGAATCAGGGGGGCGGGGGCAGCTGGCCGCAGCCGCTGGCTCGCGGTAAGAAAAGTAATTTTCAAAGCCACGCCACGATGGCCAGGCCACAGAGCCAGAGCCAGCCACCGTTCAAACACTGGGGCACACTGTACAGAGCAGGAATCAGGGGGGCGGGGGCAGCTGGCCGCAGCCGCTGGCTCGCGGTAAGAAAAGTAATTTTCAAAGCCACGCCACGATGGCCAGACCACAGAGCGAGAGCCAGCCACCCGTTCAAACACTGGGGCACACTGTACAGAGCAGGAATCAGGGGGGCGGGGGCAGCTGGCCGCAGCCGCTGGCTCGCGGTAAGAAAAGTAATTTTCAAAGCCACGCTGACCAGGCCGGCCATCACGGAGAGAGCCACACCCGTTCAAACACTGGGGCACACTGTACAGAGCAGGAATCAGGGGGGCGGGGGCAGCTGGCCGCAGCCGCTGGCTCGCGGTAAGAAAAGTAATTTTCAAAGCCACGCCACGATGGCCAGGCCACAGAGCGAGAGCCAGCCACCGTTCAAACACTGGGGCACACTGTACAGAGCAGGAATCAGGGGGGCGGGGGCAGCTGGCCGCAGCCGCTGGCTCGCGGTAAGAAAAGTAATTTTCAAAGCCACGCTGACCAGTCCGGCCATCACGGAGAGAGCCACACACCGTTCAAACACTGGGGCACACTGTACAGAGCAGGAATCAGGGGGGCGGGGGCAGCTGGCCGCAGCCGCTGGCTCGCGGTAAGAAAAGTAATTTTCAAAGCCACGCTGACCAGGCCGGCCATCACGGAGAGAGCCACACACCGTTCAAACACTGGGGCACACTGTACAGAGCAGGAATCAGGGGGGCGGGGGCAGCTGGCCGCAGCCGCTGGCTCGCGGTAAGAAAAGTAATTTTCAAAGCCACGCCACGATGGCCAGGCCACAGAGCGAGAGCCAGCCACCCGTTCAAACACTGGGGCACACTGTACAGAGCAGGAATCAGGGGGGCGGGGGCAGCTGGCCGCAGCCGCTGGCTCGCGGTAAGAAAAGTAATTTTCAAAGCCACGCTGACCAGGCCGGCCATCACGGAGAGAGCCACACACCCGTTCAAACACTGGGGCACACTGTACAGAGCAGGAATCAGGGGGGCGGGGGCAGCTGGCCGCAGCCGCTGGCTCGCGGTAAGAAAAGTAATTTTCAAAGCCACGCTGACCAGTCCGGCCATCACGGAGAGAGCCACACCCGTTCAAACACTGGGGCACACTGTACAGAGCAGGAATCAGGGGGGCGGGGGCAGCTGGCCGCAGCCGCTGGCTCGCGGTAAGAAAAGTAATTTTCAAAGCCACGCCACGATGGCCAGGCCACAGAGCGAGAGCCAGCCACCCGTTCAAACACTGGGGCACACTGTACAGAGCAGGAATCAGGGGGGCGGGGGCAGCTGGCCGCAGCCGCTGGCTCGCGGTAAGAAAAGTAATTTTCAAAGCCACGCCACGATGGCCAGGCCACAGAGCCAGAGCCAGCCACCCGTTCAAACACTGGGGCACACTGTACAGAGCAGGAATCAGGGGGGCGGGGGCAGCTGGCCGCAGCCGCTGGCTCGCGGTAAGAAAAGTAATTTTCAAAGCCACGTGACCAGACCGGACATCACGGAGAGAGCCACACACCCGTTCAAACACTGGGGCACACTGTACAGAGCAGGAATCAGGGGGGGGGGGCAGCTGGCCGCAGCCGCTGGCTCGCGGTAAGAAAAGTAATTTTCAAAGCCACGCCACGATGGCCAGGCCACAGAGCGAGAGCCAGCCACCCGTTCAAACACTGGGGCACACTGTACAGAGCAGGAATCAGGGGGGCGGGGGCAGCTGGCCGCAGCCGCTGGCTCGCGGTAAGAAAAGTAATTTTCAAAGCCACGCTGACCAGGCCGGGCATCACGGAGAGAGCCACACACCCGTTCAAACACTGGGGCACACTGTACAGAGCAGGAATCAGGGGGGCGGGGGCAGCTGGCCGCAGCCGCTGGCTCGCGGTAAGAAAAGTAATTTTCAAAGCCACGCCACGATGGCCAGGCCACAGAGCGAGAGCCAGCCACCCGTTCAAACACTGGGGCACACTGTACAGAGCAGGAATCAGGGGGGCGGGGGCAGCTGGCCGCAGCCGCTGGCTCGCGGTAAGAAAAGTAATTTTCAAAGCCACGCCACGATGGCCAGCCACAGAGCGAGAGCCAGCCACCCGTTCAAACACTGGGGCACACTGTACAGAGCAGGAATCAGGGGGGCGGGGGCAGCTGGCCGCAGCCGCTGGCTCGCGGTAAGAAAAGTAATTTTCAAAGCCACGCTGACCAGACCGGCCATCACGGAGAGAGCCACACACCCGTTCAAACACTGGGGCACACTGTACAGAGCAGGAATCAGGGGGGCGGGGGCAGCTGGCCGCAGCCGCTGGCTCGCGGTAAGAAAAGTAATTTTCAAAGCCACGCCACGATGGCCAGGCCACAGAGCGAGAGCCAGCCACCGTTCAAACACTGGGGCACACTGTACAGAGCAGGAATCAGGGGGGCGGGGGCAGCTGGCCGCAGCCGCTGGCTCGCGGTAAGAAAAGTAATTTTCAAAGCCACGCCACGAGGCCAGGCCACAGAGCGAGAGCCAGCCACCCGTTCAAACACTGGGGCACACTGTACAGAGCAGGAATCAGGGGGGCGGGGGCAGCTGGCCGCAGCCGCTGGCTCGCGGTAAGAAAAGTAATTTTCAAAGCCACGCCACGATGGCCAGGCCACAGAGCGAGAGCCAGCCACCCGTTCAAACACTGGGGCACACTGTACAGAGCAGGAATCAGGGGGGCGGGGGCAGCTGGCCGCAGCCGCTGGCTCGCGGTAAGAAAAGTAATTTTCAAAGCCACGCTGACCAGACCGGCCATCACGGAGAGAGCCACACACCCGTTCAAACACTGGGGCACACTGTACAGAGCAGGAATCAGGGGGGCGGGGGCAGCTGGCCGCAGCCGCTGGCTCGCGGTAAGAAAAGTAATTTTCAAAGCCACGCCACGATGGCCAGGCCACAGAGCGAGAGCCAGCCACCCGTTCAAACACTGGGGCACACTGTACAGAGCAGGAATCAGGGGGGCGGGGGCAGCTGGCCGCAGCCGCTGGCTCGCGGTAAGAAAAGTAATTTTCAAAGCCACGCTGACCAGGCCGGCCATCACGGAGAGAGCCAGCCACCCGTTCAAACACTGGGGCACACTGTACAGAGCAGGAATCAGGGGGGCGGGGGCAGCTGGCCGCAGCCGCTGGCTCGCGGTAAGAAAAGTAATTTTCAAAGCCACGCCACGATGGCCAGGCCACAGAGCGAGAGCCAGCCACCGTTCAAACACTGGGGCACACTGTACAGAGCAGGAATCAGGGGGGCGGGGGCAGCTGGCCGCAGCCGCTGGCTCGCGGTAAGAAAAGTAATTTTCAAAGCCACGCTGACCAGGCCGGCCACGGAGAGAGCCACACACCGTTCAAACACTGGGGCACACTGTACAGAGCAGGAATCAGGGGGGCGGGGGCAGCTGGCCGCAGCCGCTGGCTCGCGGTAAGAAAAGTAATTTTCAAAGCCACGCTGACCAGGCCGGCCATCACGGAGAGAGCCAGCCCCGTTCAAACACTGGGCACACTGTACAGAGCAGGAATCAGGGGGGCGGGGGCAGCTGGCCGCAGCGCTGGCTCGCGGTAAGAAAAGTAATTTTCAAAGCCACGCAG
>JAFELL010002820.1:0-99481 GCA_019059645.1 Caranx melampygus | reverse complement strand
CCGTTCAAACACTGGGGCACACTGTACAGAGCAGGAATCAGGGGGGCGGGGGCAGCTGGCCGCAGCCGCTGGCTCGCGGTAAGAAAAGTAATTTTCAAAGCCACGCACGATGGCAGGCCACAGAGCGAGAGCCAGCACCCGTTCAAACACTGGGGCACACTGTACAGAGCAGGAATCAGGGGGGCGGGGGCAGCTGGCCGCAGCCGCTGGCTCGCGGTAAGAAAAGTAATTTTCAAAGCCACGCTGACCAGGCCGGCCATCACGGAGAGAGCCAGCCACCCGTTCAAACACTGGGGCACACTGTACAGAGCAGGAATCAGGGGGGCGGGGGCAGCTGGCCGCCGCGCTCGCGGTAAGAAAAGTAATTTTCAAAGCCACGCCACCAGGCAGGCCACAGAGCGAGCCAGCCACCCGTTCAAACACTGGGGCACACTGTACAGAGCAGGAATCAGGGGGGCGGGGGCAGCTGGCCGCAGCCGCTGGCTCGCGGTAAGAAAAGTAATTTTAAAGCCACGCCACGATGGCCAGGCCACAGAGCGAGAGCCAGCCACCCGTTCAAACACTGGGGCACACTGTACAGAGCAGGAATCAGGGGGGCGGGGGCAGCTGGCCGCAGCCGCTGGCTCGCGGTAAGAAAAGTAATTTTCAAAGCCACGCGACCAGGCCGGCATCACGGAGAGAGCCAGCCACCCGTTCAAACACTGGGGCACACTGTACAGAGCAGGAATCAGGGGGGCGGGGGCAGCTGGCCGCAGCCGCTGGCTCGCGGTAAGAAAAGTAATTTTCAAAGCCACGCTGACCAGGCCGGCCATCACGGAGAGAGCCAGCCACCCGTTCAAACACTGGGGCACACTGTACAGAGCAGGAATCAGGGGGGCGGGGGCAGCTGGCCGCAGCCGCTGGCTCGCGGTAAGAAAAGTAATTTTCAAAGCCACGCTGACCAGGCCGGCCATCACGGAGGAGCCAGCCACCCGTTCAAACACTGGGGCACACTGTACAGAGCAGGAATCAGGGGGGCGGGGGCAGCTGGCCGCAGCCGCTGGCTCGCGGTAAGAAAAGTAATTTTCAAAGCCACGCCACGATGGCCAGGCCACAGAGCGAGAGCCAGCCACCGTTCAAACACTGGGGCACACTGTACAGAGCAGGAATCAGGGGGGCGGGGGCAGCTGGCCGCAGCCGCTGGCTCGCGGTAAGAAAAGTAATTTTCAAAGCCACGCCACGATGGCCAGCCACAGGCGAGAGCCAGCCACCCGTTCAAACACTGGGGCACACTGTACAGAGCAGGAATCAGGGGGGCGGGGGCAGCTGGCCGCAGCCGCTGGCTCGCGGTAAGAAAAGTAATTTTCAAAGCCACGCTGACCAGGCCGGCCATCACGGAGAGAGCAGCCACCCGTTCAAACACTGGGGCACACTGTACAGAGCAGGAATCAGGGGGGCGGGGGCAGCTGGCCGCAGCCGCTGGCTCGCGGTAAGAAAAGTAATTTTCAAAGCCACGCCACGATGGCCAGGCCACAGAGCGAGAGCCAGCCACCCGTTCAAACACTGGGGCACACTGTACAGAGCAGGAATCAGGGGGGCGGGGGCAGCTGGCCGCAGCCGCTGGCTCGCGGTAAGAAAAGTAATTTTCAAAGCCACGCCACGATGGCCAGGCCACAGAGCGAGAGCCAGCCACCCGTTCAAACACTGGGGCACACTGTACAGAGCAGGAATCAGGGGGGCGGGGGCAGCTGGCCGCAGCCGCTGGCTCGCGGTAAGAAAAGTAATTTTCAAAGCCACGCTGACCAGGCCGGCCATCACGGAGAGAGCCAGCCACCCGTTCAAACACTGGGGCACACTGTACAGAGCAGGAATCAGGGGGGCGGGGGCAGCTGGCCGCAGCCGCTGGCTCGCGGTAAGAAAAGTAATTTTAAAGCCACGTGACCAGCCGGCCATCACGAGAGAGCCAGCCACCCGTTCAAACACTGGGGCACACTGTACAGAGCAGGAATCAGGGGGGCGGGGGCAGCTGGCCGCAGCCGCTGGCTCGCGGTAAGAAAAGTAATTTTCAAAGCCACGCTGACCAGGCGGCCATCACGGAGAGAGCCAGCCACCCGTTCAAACACTGGGGCACACTGTACAGAGCAGGAATCAGGGGGGCGGGGGCAGCTGGCCGCAGCCGCTGGCTCGCGGTAAGAAAAGTAATTTTCAAAGCCACGCCACGATGGCCAGGCCACAGAGCGAGAGCCAGCCACCCGTTCAAACACTGGGGCACACTGTACAGAGCAGGAATCAGGGGGGCGGGGGCAGCTGGCCGCAGCCGCTGGCTCGCGGTAAGAAAAGTAATTTTCAAAGCCACGCCACGATGGCCAGGCCACAGAGAGAGAGCCAGCCACACCACAAACACTGGGGCACACTGTACAGAGCAGGAATCAGGGGGGCGGGGGCAGCTGGCCGCAGCCGCTGGCTCGCGGTAAGAAAAGTAATTTTCAAAGCCACGCTGACCAGGCCGGCCATCACGGAGAGAGCCAGCCACCCGTTCAAACACTGGGGCACACTGTACAGAGCAGGAATCAGGGGGGCGGGGGCAGCTGGCCGCAGCCGCTGGCTCGCGGTAAGAAAAGTAATTTTCAAAGCCACGCTGACCAGGCCGGCCATCACGGAGAGAGCCAGCCACCCGTTCAAACACTGGGGCACACTGTACAGAGCAGGAATCAGGGGGGCGGGGGCAGCTGGCCGCAGCCGCTGGCTCGCGGTAAGAAAAGTAATTTTCAAAGCCACGCACGATGGCCAGGCACAGAGCGAGAGCCAGCCACCCGTTCAAACACTGGGGCACACTGTACAGAGCAGGAATCAGGGGGGCGGGGGCAGCTGGCCGCCCGCTGGCTCGCGGTAAGAAAAGTAATTTTCAAAGCCACGCGACCAGATGGCCATCACGGAGAGAGCCAGCCACCCGTTCAAACACTGGGGCACACTGTACAGAGCAGGAATCAGGGGGGCGGGGGCAGCTGGCCGCAGCCGCTGGCTCGCGGTAAGAAAAGTAATTTTCAAAGCCACGCTGACCAGGCGGCCATCACGGAGGAGAGCCAGCCACCCGTTCAAACACTGGGGCACACTGTACAGAGCAGGAATCAGGGGGGCGGGGGCAGCTGGCCGCAGCCGCTGGCTCGCGGTAAGAAAAGTAATTTTCAAAGCCACGCTGACCAGGCCGGCCATCACGGAGAGAGCCAGCCCGTTCAAACACTGGGGCACACTGTACAGAGCAGGAATCAGGGGGGCGGGGGCAGCTGGCCGCAGCCGCTGGCTCGCGGTAAGAAAAGTAATTTTCAAAGCCACGCCACGATGGCCAGGCCACAGAGCGAGAGCCAGCCACCCGTTCAAACACTGGGGCACACTGTACAGAGCAGGAATCAGGGGGGCGGGGGCAGCTGGCCGCAGCCGCTGGCTCGCGGTAAGAAAAGTAATTTTCAAAGCCACGCCACGATGGCCAGGCCACAGAGCGAGAGCCAGCCACCCGTTCAAACACTGGGGCACACTGTACAGAGCAGGAATCAGGGGGGCGGGGGCAGCTGGCCGCAGCCGCTGGCTCGCGGTAAGAAAAGTAATTTTCAAAGCCACGCTGACAGTGGCCATCACGGGAGAGCCAGCCACCCGTTCAAACACTGGGGCACACTGTACAGAGCAGGAATCAGGGGGGCGGGGGCAGCTGGCCGCAGCCGCTGGCTCGCGGTAAGAAAAGTAATTTTCAAAGCCACGCCGATGGCCAGGCCACAGAGCGAGAGCCAGCCACCCGTTCAAACACTGGGGCACACTGTACAGAGCAGGAATCAGGGGGGCGGGGGCAGCTGGCCGCAGCCGCTGGCTCGCGGTAAGAAAAGTAATTTTCAAAGCCACGCGACAGGCCAGGCCACAGAGAGAGAGCCAGCCACCCGTTCAAACACTGGGGCACACTGTACAGAGCAGGAATCAGGGGGGCGGGGGCAGCTGGCCGCAGCCGCTGGCTCGCGGTAAGAAAAGTAATTTTCAAAGCCACGCCACGATGGCCAGGCCACAGAGCGAGAGCCAGCCACCCGTTCAAACACTGGGGCACACTGTACAGAGCAGGAATCAGGGGGGCGGGGGCAGCTGGCCGCAGCCGCTGGCTCGCGGTAAGAAAAGTAATTTTCAAAGCCACGCCACGAGGCCAGGCCACAGAGCGAGAGCCAGCACCCGTTCAAACACTGGGGCACACTGTACAGAGCAGGAATCAGGGGGGCGGGGGCAGCTGGCCGCAGCCGCTGGCTCGCGGTAAGAAAAGTAATTTTCAAAGCCACGTGCCAGCCGGCCATCACGGAGAGAGCCAGCCACCCGTTCAAACACTGGGGCACACTGTACAGAGCAGGAATCAGGGGGGCGGGGGCAGCTGGCCGCAGCCGCTGGCTCGCGGTAAGAAAAGTAATTTTCAAAGCCACGCTGACCAGGCCGGCCACAGGAGAGAGCCAGCCACCCGTTCAAACACTGGGGCACACTGTACAGAGCAGGAATCAGGGGGGCGGGGGCAGCTGGCCGCAGCCGCTGGCTCGCGGTAAGAAAAGTAATTTTCAAAGCCACGCTGACCAGGCCGGCCATCACGGAGAGAGCCAGCCACCCGTTCAAACACTGGGGCACACTGTACAGAGCAGGAATCAGGGGGGCGGGGGCAGCTGGCCGCAGCCGCTGGCTCGCGGTAAGAAAAGTAATTTTCAAAGCCACGCTGACCAGCCGGCCATCACGAGAGAGAGCCAGCCACCCGTTCAAACACTGGGGCACACTGTACAGAGCAGGAATCAGGGGGGCGGGGGCAGCTGGCCGCAGCCGCTGGCTCGCGGTAAGAAAAGTAATTTTCAAAGCCACGCACGAGGCCAGGCCACAGAGAGAGCCAGCCACCCGTTCAAACACTGGGGCACACTGTACAGAGCAGGAATCAGGGGGGCGGGGGCAGCTGGCCGCAGCCGCTGGCTCGCGGTAAGAAAAGTAATTTTCAAAGCCACGCCACGATGGCCAGGCCACAGAGCGAGAGCCAGCCACCCGTTCAAACACTGGGGCACACTGTACAGAGCAGGAATCAGGGGGGCGGGGGCAGCTGGCCGCAGCCGCTGGCTCGCGGTAAGAAAAGTAATTTTCAAAGCCACGCCACGATGGCCATCACAGAGCGAGAGCCAGCCACCCGTTCAAACACTGGGGCACACTGTACAGAGCAGGAATCAGGGGGGCGGGGGCAGCTGGCCGCAGCCGCTGGCTCGCGGTAAGAAAAGTAATTTTCAAAGCCACGCTGACCAGGCCGGCCATCACGGAGAGAGCCAGCCACCCGTTCAAACACTGGGGCACACTGTACAGAGCAGGAATCAGGGGGGCGGGGGCAGCTGGCCGCAGCCGCTGGCTCGCGGTAAGAAAAGTAATTTTCAAAGCCACCACGATGGCCAGGCCCACAGAGCGAGAGCCAGCCACCCGTTCAAACACTGGGGCACACTGTACAGAGCAGGAATCAGGGGGGCGGGGGCAGCTGGCCGCAGCCGCTGGCTCGCGGTAAGAAAAGTAATTTTCAAAGCCACGCCACGATGGCCAGGCCACAGAGCGAGAGCCAGCCACCCGTTCAAACACTGGGGCACACTGTACAGAGCAGGAATCA
This sequence comes from Caranx melampygus, assembly GCA_019059645.1. Taxonomy (NCBI): domain Eukaryota; kingdom Metazoa; phylum Chordata; class Actinopteri; order Carangiformes; family Carangidae; genus Caranx; species Caranx melampygus. The sequence goes on along the minus strand of JAFELL010002820.1, from coordinate 93,858 downwards.
GGGGGGCGGGGGCAGCTGGCCGCAGCCGCTGGCTCGCGGTAAGAAAAGTAATTTTCAAAGCCACGCTGACCAGGCCGGCCATCACGGAGAGAGCCAGCCACCCGTTCAAACACTGGGGCACACTGTACAGAGCAGGAATCAGGGGGGCGGGGGCAGCTGGCCGCAGCCGCTGGCTCGCGGTAAGAAAAGTAATTTTCAAAGCCACGCCCGAGGCAGGCCACACGAGCGAGAGCCAGCCACCCGTTCAAACACTGGGGCACACTGTACAGAGCAGGAATCAGGGGGGCGGGGGCAGCTGGCCGCAGCCGCTGGCTCGCGGTAAGAAAAGTAATTTTCAAAGCCACGCTGACCAGGCCGGCCATCACGGAGAGAGCCAGCCACCCGTTCAAACACTGGGGCACACTGTACAGAGCAGGAATCAGGGGGGCGGGGGCAGCTGGCCGCAGCCGCTGGCTCGCGGTAAGAAAAGTAATTTTCAAAGCCGCCACGATGGCCAGGCCACAGAGAGAGAGCCAGCCACCCGTTCAAACACTGGGGCACACTGTACAGAGCAGGAATCAGGGGGGCGGGGGCAGCTGGCCGCAGCCGCTGGCTCGCGGTAAGAAAAGTAATTTTCAAAGCCACCACGAGGCCAGGCCATCACGGAGAGAGCCAGCCACCCGTTCAAACACTGGGGCACACTGTACAGAGCAGGAATCAGGGGGGCGGGGGCAGCTGGCCGCAGCCGCTGGCTCGCGGTAAGAAAAGTAATTTTCAAAGCCACGCTGACCAGTCAGGCCATCACGGAGAGAGCCAGCCACCCGTTCAAACACTGGGGCACACTGTACAGAGCAGGAATCAGGGGGGCGGGGGCAGCTGGCCGCAGCCGCTGGCTCGCGGTAAGAAAAGTAATTTTCAAAGCCACGCCACGAGGCCAGGCCACAGAGCGAGAGCCAGCCACCCGTTCAAACACTGGGGCACACTGTACAGAGCAGGAATCAGGGGGGCGGGGGCAGCTGGCCGCAGCCGCTGGCTCGCGGTAAGAAAAGTAATTTTCAAAGCCACGCTGACCAGTCCGGCCATCACGGAGAGAGCCAGCCACCCGTTCAAACACTGGGGCACACTGTACAGAGCAGGAATCAGGGGGGCGGGGGCAGCTGGCCGCAGCCGCTGGCTCGCGGTAAGAAAAGTAATTTTCAAAGCCACGCCACGATGGCCAGGCCACAGAGCGAGAGCCAGCCACCCGTTCAAACACTGGGGCACACTGTACAGAGCAGGAATCAGGGGGGCGGGGGCAGCTGGCCGCAGCCGCTGGCTCGCGGTAAGAAAAGTAATTTTCAAAGCCACGCCACGATGGCCAGGCCACAGAGCGAGAGCCAGCCACCCGTTCAAACACTGGGGCACACTGTACAGAGCAGGAATCAGGGGGGCGGGGGCAGCTGGCCGCAGCCGCTGGCTCGCGGTAAGAAAAGTAATTTTCAAAGCCACGCTGACCAGCCGGCCATCACGGAGAGAGCCAGCCACCCGTTCAAACACTGGGGCACACTGTACAGAGCAGGAATCAGGGGGGCGGGGGCAGCTGGCCGCAGCCGCTGGCTCGCGGTAAGAAAAGTAATTTTCAAAGCCACGCTGACCAGGCCGGCCATCACGGAGAGAGCCACACCCGTTCAAACACTGGGGCACACTGTACAGAGCAGGAATCAGGGGGGCGGGGGCAGCTGGCCGCAGCCGCTGGCTCGCGGTAAGAAAAGTAATTTTCAAAGCCACGCTGACCAGGCCGGCCATCACGGAGAGAGCCAGCCACCCGTTCAAACACTGGGGCACACTGTACAGAGCAGGAATCAGGGGGGCGGGGGCAGCTGGCCGCAGCCGCTGGCTCGCGGTAAGAAAAGTAATTTTCAAAGCCACGCCACGATGGCCAGGCCACAGAGCGAGAGCCAGCCACCCGTTCAAACACTGGGGCACACTGTACAGAGCAGGAATCAGGGGGGCGGGGGCAGCTGGCCGCAGCCGCTGGCTCGCGGTAAGAAAAGTAATTTTCAAAGCCACGCTGACCAGGCCGGCCATCACGGAGAGAGCCAGCCACCCGTTCAAACACTGGGGCACACTGTACAGAGCAGGAATCAGGGGGGCGGGGGCAGCTGGCCGCAGCCGCTGGCTCGCGGTAAGAAAAGTAATTTCAAAGCCACGCCACGATGGCCAGGCCACAGAGCGAGAGCCAGCCACCCGTTCAAACACTGGGGCACACTGTACAGAGCAGGAATCAGGGGGGCGGGGGCAGCTGGCCGCAGCCGCTGGCTCGCGGTAAGAAAAGTAATTTTCAAAGCCACGCTGACCAGGCCGGCCATCACGGAGAGAGCCAGCCACCCGTTCAAACACTGGGGCACACTGTACAGAGCAGGAATCAGGGGGGCGGGGGCAGCTGGCCGCAGCCGCTGGCTCGCGGTAAGAAAAGTAATTTTCAAAGCCACGCCACCAGGCCGGCCATCACGGAGAGAGCCAGCCACCCGTTCAAACACTGGGGCACACTGTACAGAGCAGGAATCAGGGGGGCGGGGGCAGCTGGCCGCAGCCGCTGGCTCGCGGTAAGAAAAGTAATTTTCAAAGCCACGCCACGATGGCAGGCCACAGAGCGAGAGCCAGCCACCCGTTCAAACACTGGGGCACACTGTACAGAGCAGGAATCAGGGGGGCGGGGGCAGCTGGCCGCAGCCGCTGGCTCGCGGTAAGAAAAGTAATTTTCAAAGCCACGCTGACCAGCCGGCCATCACGGAGAGAGCCAGCCACCCGTTCAAACACTGGGGCACACTGTACAGAGCAGGAATCAGGGGGGCGGGGGCAGCTGGCCGCAGCCGCTGGCTCGCGGTAAGAAAAGTAATTTTCAAAGCCACGCTGACGAGGCCGGCCATCAGGAGAGAGCCAGCACCCGTTCAAACACTGGGGCACACTGTACAGAGCAGGAATCAGGGGGGCGGGGGCAGCTGGCCGCAGCCGCTGGCTCGCGGTAAGAAAAGTAATTTTCAAAGCCACGCTGACCAGGCCGGCCATCACGGAGAGAGCCAGCCACCCGTTCAAACACTGGGGCACACTGTACAGAGCAGGAATCAGGGGGGCGGGGGCAGCTGGCCGCAGCCGCTGGCTCGCGGTAAGAAAAGTAATTTTCAAAGCCACGCCACGATGGCAGGCCACAGAGCGAGAGCCAGCCACCCGTTCAAACACTGGGGCACACTGTACAGAGCAGGAATCAGGGGGGCGGGGGCAGCTGGCCGCAGCCGCTGGCTCGCGGTAAGAAAAGTAATTTTCAAAGCCACGCCACGATGGCCAGGCCACAGAGCGAGAGCCAGCCACCCGTTCAAACACTGGGGCACACTGTACAGAGCAGGAATCAGGGGGGCGGGGGCAGCTGGCCGCAGCCGCTGGCTCGCGGTAAGAAAAGTAATTTTCAAAGCCACGCTGACCAGGCCGGCCATCACGGAGAGAGCCACACACCGTTCAAACACTGGGGCACACTGTACAGAGCAGGAATCAGGGGGGCGGGGGCAGCTGGCCGCAGCCGCTGGCTCGCGGTAAGAAAAGTAATTTTCAAAGCCACGCTGACCAGGCCGGCCATCACGGAGAGAGCCAGCCACCCGTTCAAACACTGGGGCACACTGTACAGAGCAGGAATCAGGGGGGCGGGGGCAGCTGGCCGCAGCCGCTGGCTCGCGGTAAGAAAAGTAATTTTCAAAGCCACGCTGACCAGGCCGGCCATCACGGAGAGAGCCAGCCACCCGTTCAAACACTGGGGCACACTGTACAGAGCAGGAATCAGGGGGGCGGGGGCAGCTGGCCGCAGCCGCTGGCTCGCGGTAAGAAAAGTAATTTTCAAAGCCACGCTGACCAGCCGGCCATCACGGAGAGAGCCAGCCACCCGTTCAAACACTGGGGCACACTGTACAGAGCAGGAATCAGGGGGGCGGGGGCAGCTGGCCGCAGCCGCTGGCTCGCGGTAAGAAAAGTAATTTTCAAAGCCACGCTGACCAGGCCGGCCATCACGGAGAGAGCCAGCCACCCGTTCAAACACTGGGGCACACTGTACAGAGCAGGAATCAGGGGGGCGGGGGCAGCTGGCCGCAGCCGCTGGCTCGCGGTAAGAAAAGTAATTTTCAAAGCCACGCCACGATGGCCAGGCCACAGAGCGAGAGCCAGCCACCCGTTCAAACACTGGGGCACACTGTACAGAGCAGGAATCAGGGGGGCGGGGGCAGCTGGCCGCAGCCGCTGGCTCGCGGTAAGAAAAGTAATTTTCAAAGCCACGCCACGATGGCCAGGCCACAGAGCGAGAGCCAGCCACCCGTTCAAACACTGGGGCACACTGTACAGAGCAGGAATCAGGGGGGCGGGGGCAGCTGGCCGCAGCCGCTGGCTCGCGGTAAGAAAAGTAATTTTCAAAGCCACGCTGACCAGGCCGGCCATCACGGAGAGAGCCAGCCACCCGTTCAAACACTGGGGCACACTGTACAGAGCAGGAATCAGGGGGGCGGGGGCAGCTGGCCGCAGCCGCTGGCTCGCGGTAAGAAAAGTAATTTTCAAAGCCACGCCACGAGGCCAGGCCACAGAGAGAGAGCCAGCCACCCGTTCAAACACTGGGGCACACTGTACAGAGCAGGAATCAGGGGGGCGGGGGCAGCTGGCCGCAGCCGCTGGCTCGCGGTAAGAAAAGTAATTTTCAAAGCCACGCTGACCAGCCGGCCATCACGGAGAGAGCCAGCCACCCGTTCAAACACTGGGGCACACTGTACAGAGCAGGAATCAGGGGGGCGGGGGCAGCTGGCCGCAGCCGCTGGCTCGCGGTAAGAAAAGTAATTTTCAAAGCCACGCTGACCAGGCGGCCATCACGGAGAGAGCCAGCCACCCGTTCAAACACTGGGGCACACTGTACAGAGCAGGAATCAGGGGGGCGGGGGCAGCTGGCCGCAGCCGCTGGCTCGCGGTAAGAAAAGTAATTTTCAAAGCCACGCTGACCAGCCGGCCATCACGGAGAGAGCCAGCCACCCGTTCAAACACTGGGGCACACTGTACAGAGCAGGAATCAGGGGGGCGGGGGCAGCTGGCCGCAGCCGCTGGCTCGCGGTAAGAAAAGTAATTTTCAAAGCCACGCTGACCAGGCCGGCCATCACGGAGAGAGCCAGCCACCCGTTCAAACACTGGGGCACACTGTACAGAGCAGGAATCAGGGGGGCGGGGGCAGCTGGCCGCAGCCGCTGGCTCGCGGTAAGAAAAGTAATTTTCAAAGCCACGCCACGATGGCCAGGCCACAGAGCGAGAGCCAGCCACCCGTTCAAACACTGGGGCACACTGTACAGAGCAGGAATCAGGGGGGCGGGGGCAGCTGGCCGCAGCCGCTGGCTCGCGGTAAGAAAAGTAATTTTCAAAGCCACGCCACGATGGCCAGGCCACAGAGCGAGAGCCAGCCACCCGTTCAAACACTGGGGCACACTGTACAGAGCAGGAATCAGGGGGGCGGGGGCAGCTGGCCGCAGCCGCTGGCTCGCGGTAAGAAAAGTAATTTTCAAAGCCACGCTGACCAGGCCGGCCATCACGGAGAGAGCCAGCCACCCGTTCAAACACTGGGGCACACTGTACAGAGCAGGAATCAGGGGGGCGGGGGCAGCTGGCCGCAGCCGCTGGCTCGCGGTAAGAAAAGTAATTTTCAAAGCCACGCCACGATGGCCAGGCCACAGAGCGAGAGCCAGCCACCCGTTCAAACACTGGGGCACACTGTACAGAGCAGGAATCAGGGGGGCGGGGGCAGCTGGCCGCAGCCGCTGGCTCGCGGTAAGAAAAGTAATTTTCAAAGCCACGCTGACCAGGCCGGCCATCACGGAGAGAGCCAGCCACCCGTTCAAACACTGGGGCACACTGTACAGAGCAGGAATCAGGGGGGCGGGGGCAGCTGGCCGCAGCCGCTGGCTCGCGGTAAGAAAAGTAATTTTCAAAGCCACGCTGACCAGCCGGCCATCACGGAGAGAGCCAGCCACCCGTTCAAACACTGGGGCACACTGTACAGAGCAGGAATCAGGGGGGCGGGGGCAGCTGGCCGCAGCCGCTGGCTCGCGGTAAGAAAAGTAATTTTCAAAGCCACGCTGACCAGCCGGCCATCACGGAGAGAGCCAGCCACCCGTTCAAACACTGGGGCACACTGTACAGAGCAGGAATCAGGGGGGCGGGGGCAGCTGGCCGCAGCCGCTGGCTCGCGGTAAGAAAAGTAATTTTCAAAGCCACGCCACGATGGCCAGGCCACAGAGCGAGAGCCAGCCACCCGTTCAAACACTGGGGCACACTGTACAGAGCAGGAATCAGGGGGGCGGGGGCAGCTGGCCGCAGCCGCTGGCTCGCGGTAAGAAAAGTAATTTTCAAAGCCACGCCACGATGGCCAGGCCACAGAGCGAGAGCCAGCCACCCGTTCAAACACTGGGGCACACTGTACAGAGCAGGAATCAGGGGGGCGGGGGCAGCTGGCCGCAGCCGCTGGCTCGCGGTAAGAAAAGTAATTTTCAAAGCCACGCTGACCAGGCCGGCCATCACGGAGAGAGCCAGCCACCCGTTCAAACACTGGGGCACACTGTACAGAGCAGGAATCAGGGGGGCGGGGGCAGCTGGCCGCAGCCGCTGGCTCGCGGTAAGAAAAGTAATTTTCAAAGCCACTGACCAGGCCGGCCATCACGGAGAGAGCCAGCCACCCGTTCAAACACTGGGGCACACTGTACAGAGCAGGAATCAGGGGGGCGGGGGCAGCTGGCCGCAGCCGCTGGCTCGCGGTAAGAAAAGTAATTTTCAAAGCCACGCCACGATGGCCAGGCCACAGAGAGAGAGCCAGCCACCCGTTCAAACACTGGGGCACACTGTACAGAGCAGGAATCAGGGGGGCGGGGGCAGCTGGCCGCAGCCGCTGGCTCGCGGTAAGAAAAGTAATTTTCAAAGCCACGCTGACCAGGCCGGCCATCACGGAGAGAGCCAGCCACCCGTTCAAACACTGGGGCACACTGTACAGAGCAGGAATCAGGGGGGCGGGGGCAGCTGGCCGCAGCCGCTGGCTCGCGGTAAGAAAAGTAATTTTCAAAGCCACGCCACGAGGCCGGCCACAGAGAGAGAGCCAGCCACCCGTTCAAACACTGGGGCACACTGTACAGAGCAGGAATCAGGGGGGCGGGGGCAGCTGGCCGCAGCCGCTGGCTCGCGGTAAGAAAAGTAATTTTCAAAGCCACGCCACGATGGCCAGGCCACAGAGCGAGAGCCAGCCACCCGTTCAAACACTGGGGCACACTGTACAGAGCAGGAATCAGGGGGGCGGGGGCAGCTGGCCGCAGCCGCTGGCTCGCGGTAAGAAAAGTAATTTTCAAAGCCACGCTGACCAGGCCGGCCATCACGGAGAGAGCCAGCCACCCGTTCAAACACTGGGGCACACTGTACAGAGCAGGAATCAGGGGGGCGGGGGCAGCTGGCCGCAGCCGCTGGCTCGCGGTAAGAAAAGTAATTTTCAAAGCCACGCTGACCAGGCCGGCCATCACGGAGAGAGCCAGCCACCCGTTCAAACACTGGGGCACACTGTACAGAGCAGGAATCAGGGGGGCGGGGGCAGCTGGCCGCAGCCGCTGGCTCGCGGTAAGAAAAGTAATTTTCAAAGCCACGCCACGATGGCCAGGCCACAGAGCGAGAGCCAGCCACCGTTCAAACACTGGGGCACACTGTACAGAGCAGGAATCAGGGGGGCGGGGGCAGCTGGCCGCAGCCGCTGGCTCGCGGTAAGAAAAGTAATTTTCAAAGCCACGCTGACCAGCCGGCCATCACGGAGAGAGCCAGCCACCCGTTCAAACACTGGGGCACACTGTACAGAGCAGGAATCAGGGGGGCGGGGGCAGCTGGCCGCAGCCGCTGGCTCGCGGTAAGAAAAGTAATTTTCAAAGCCACGCTGACCAGGCCGGCCATCACGGAGAGAGCCAGCCACCCGTTCAAACACTGGGGCACACTGTACAGAGCAGGAATCAGGGGGGCGGGGGCAGCTGGCCGCAGCCGCTGGCTCGCGGTAAGAAAAGTAATTTTCAAAGCCACGCTGACCAGGCCGGCCATCACGGAGAGAGCCAGCCACCCGTTCAAACACTGGGGCACACTGTACAGAGCAGGAATCAGGGGGGCGGGGGCAGCTGGCCGCAGCCGCTGGCTCGCGGTAAGAAAAGTAATTTTCAAAGCCACGCCACGATGGCCAGGCCACAGAGCGAGAGCCAGCCACCCGTTCAAACACTGGGGCACACTGTACAGAGCAGGAATCAGGGGGGCGGGGGCAGCTGGCCGCAGCCGCTGGCTCGCGGTAAGAAAAGTAATTTTCAAAGCCACGCCACGATGGCCAGGCCACAGAGCGAGAGCCAGCCACCCGTTCAAACACTGGGGCACACTGTACAGAGCAGGAATCAGGGGGGCGGGGGCAGCTGGCCGCAGCCGCTGGCTCGCGGTAAGAAAAGTAATTTTCAAAGCCACGCTGACCAGGCCGGCCATCACGGAGAGAGCCAGCCACCCGTTCAAACACTGGGGCACACTGTACAGAGCAGGAATCAGGGGGGCGGGGGCAGCTGGCCGCAGCCGCTGGCTCGCGGTAAGAAAAGTAATTTTCAAAGCCACGCCACGATGGCCAGGCCACAGAGCGAGAGCCAGCCACCCGTTCAAACACTGGGGCACACTGTACAGAGCAGGAATCAGGGGGGCGGGGGCAGCTGGCCGCAGCCGCTGGCTCGCGGTAAGAAAAGTAATTTTCAAAGCCACGCTGACCAGGCCGGCCATCAGGAGAGAGCCAGCCACCCGTTCAAACACTGGGGCACACTGTACAGAGCAGGAATCAGGGGGGCGGGGGCAGCTGGCCGCAGCCGCTGGCTCGCGGTAAGAAAAGTAATTTTCAAAGCCACGCTGACCAGGCCGGCCATCACGGAGAGAGCCAGCCACCCGTTCAAACACTGGGGCACACTGTACAGAGCAGGAATCAGGGGGGCGGGGGCAGCTGGCCGCAGCCGCTGGCTCGCGGTAAGAAAAGTAATTTTCAAAGCCACGCCACGATGGCCAGGCCACAGAGCGAGAGCCAGCCACCCGTTCAAACACTGGGGCACACTGTACAGAGCAGGAATCAGGGGGGCGGGGGCAGCTGGCCGCAGCCGCTGGCTCGCGGTAAGAAAAGTAATTTTCAAAGCCACGCTGACCAGCCGGCCATCACGGAGAGAGCCAGCCACCCGTTCAAACACTGGGGCACACTGTACAGAGCAGGAATCAGGGGGGCGGGGGCAGCTGGCCGCAGCCGCTGGCTCGCGGTAAGAAAAGTAATTTTCAAAGCCACGCTGACCAGGCCGGCCATCACGGAGAGAGCCAGCCACCCGTTCAAACACTGGGGCACACTGTACAGAGCAGGAATCAGGGGGGCGGGGGCAGCTGGCCGCAGCCGCTGGCTCGCGGTAAGAAAAGTAATTTTCAAAGCCACGCCACGATGGCCAGGCCACAGAGCGAGAGCCAGCCACCCGTTCAAACACTGGGGCACACTGTACAGAGCAGGAATCAGGGGGGCGGGGGCAGCTGGCCGCAGCCGCTGGCTCGCGGTAAGAAAAGTAATTTTCAAAGCCACGCCACGATGGCCAGGCCACAGAGCGAGAGCCAGCCACCCGTTCAAACACTGGGGCACACTGTACAGAGCAGGAATCAGGGGGGCGGGGGCAGCTGGCCGCAGCCGCTGGCTCGCGGTAAGAAAAGTAATTTTCAAAGCCACGCTGACCAGGCCGGCCATCACGGAGAGAGCCAGCCACCCGTTCAAACACTGGGGCACACTGTACAGAGCAGGAATCAGGGGGGCGGGGGCAGCTGGCCGCAGCCGCTGGCTCGCGGTAAGAAAAGTAATTTTCAAAGCCACGCTGACCAGGCCGGCCATCACGGAGAGAGCCAGCCACCCGTTCAAACACTGGGGCACACTGTACAGAGCAGGAATCAGGGGGGCGGGGGCAGCTGGCCGCAGCCGCTGGCTCGCGGTAAGAAAAGTAATTTTCAAAGCCACGCTGACCAGGCCGGCCATCACGGAGAGAGCCAGCCACCCGTTCAAACACTGGGGCACACTGTACAGAGCAGGAATCAGGGGGGCGGGGGCAGCTGGCCGCAGCCGCTGGCTCGCGGTAAGAAAAGTAATTTTCAAAGCCACGCCACGATGGCCAGGCCACAGAGCGAGAGCCAGCCACCCGTTCAAACACTGGGGCACACTGTACAGAGCAGGAATCAGGGGGGCGGGGGCAGCTGGCCGCAGCCGCTGGCTCGCGGTAAGAAAAGTAATTTTCAAAGCCACGCTGACCAGGCCGGCCATCACGGAGAGAGCCAGCCACCCGTTCAAACACTGGGGCACACTGTACAGAGCAGGAATCAGGGGGGCGGGGGCAGCTGGCCGCAGCCGCTGGCTCGCGGTAAGAAAAGTAATTTTCAAAGCCACGCCACGATGGCCAGGCCACAGAGCGAGAGCCAGCCACCCGTTCAAACACTGGGGCACACTGTACAGAGCAGGAATCAGGGGGGCGGGGGCAGCTGGCCGCAGCCGCTGGCTCGCGGTAAGAAAAGTAATTTTCAAAGCCACGCTGACCAGCCGGCCATCACGGAGAGAGCCAGCCACCCGTTCAAACACTGGGGCACACTGTACAGAGCAGGAATCAGGGGGGCGGGGGCAGCTGGCCGCAGCCGCTGGCTCGCGGTAAGAAAAGTAATTTTCAAAGCCACGCTGACCATCCGGCCATCACGGAGAGAGCCAGCCACCCGTTCAAACACTGGGGCACACTGTACAGAGCAGGAATCAGGGGGGCGGGGGCAGCTGGCCGCAGCCGCTGGCTCGCGGTAAGAAAAGTAATTTTCAAAGCCACGCCACGATGGCCAGGCCACAGAGCGAGAGCCAGCCACCCGTTCAAACACTGGGGCACACTGTACAGAGCAGGAATCAGGGGGGCGGGGGCAGCTGGCCGCAGCCGCTGGCTCGCGGTAAGAAAAGTAATTTTCAAAGCCACGCTGACCAGCCGGCCATCACGGAGAGAGCCAGCCACCCGTTCAAACACTGGGGCACACTGTACAGAGCAGGAATCAGGGGGGCGGGGGCAGCTGGCCGCAGCCGCTGGCTCGCGGTAAGAAAAGTAATTTTCAAAGCCACGCTGACCAGGCCGGCCATCACGGAGAGAGCCAGCCACCCGTTCAAACACTGGGGCACACTGTACAGAGCAGGAATCAGGGGGGCGGGGGCAGCTGGCCGCAGCCGCTGGCTCGCGGTAAGAAAAGTAATTTTCAAAGCCACGCCACGATGGCCAGGCCACAGAGCGAGAGCCAGCCACCCGTTCAAACACTGGGGCACACTGTACAGAGCAGGAATCAGGGGGGCGGGGGCAGCTGGCCGCAGCCGCTGGCTCGCGGTAAGAAAAGTAATTTTCAAAGCCACGCTGACCAGTCCGGCCATCACGGAGAGAGCCAGCCACCCGTTCAAACACTGGGGCACACTGTACAGAGCAGGAATCAGGGGGGCGGGGGCAGCTGGCCGCAGCCGCTGGCTCGCGGTAAGAAAAGTAATTTTCAAAGCCACGCTGACCAGGCCGGCCATCACGGAGAGAGCCAGCCACCCGTTCAAACACTGGGGCACACTGTACAGAGCAGGAATCAGGGGGGCGGGGGCAGCTGGCCGCAGCCGCTGGCTCGCGGTAAGAAAAGTAATTTTCAAAGCCACGCTGACCAGGCCGGCCATCACGGAGAGAGCCAGCCACCCGTTCAAACACTGGGGCACACTGTACAGAGCAGGAATCAGGGGGGCGGGGGCAGCTGGCCGCAGCCGCTGGCTCGCGGTAAGAAAAGTAATTTTCAAAGCCACGCACGATGGCCAGGCCACAGAGCGAGAGCCAGCCACCCGTTCAAACACTGGGGCACACTGTACAGAGCAGGAATCAGGGGGGCGGGGGCAGCTGGCCGCAGCCGCTGGCTCGCGGTAAGAAAAGTAATTTTCAAAGCCACGCCACGATGGCCAGGCCACAGAGCGAGAGCCAGCCACCCGTTCAAACACTGGGGCACACTGTACAGAGCAGGAATCAGGGGGGCGGGGGCAGCTGGCCGCAGCCGCTGGCTCGCGGTAAGAAAAGTAATTTTCAAAGCCACGCCACGATGGCCAGGCCACAGAGCGAGAGCCAGCCACCCGTTCAAACACTGGGGCACACTGTACAGAGCAGGAATCAGGGGGGCGGGGGCAGCTGGCCGCAGCCGCTGGCTCGCGGTAAGAAAAGTAATTTTCAAAGCCACGCTGACCAGGCCGGCCATCACGGAGAGAGCCACACCCGTTCAAACACTGGGGCACACTGTACAGAGCAGGAATCAGGGGGGCGGGGGCAGCTGGCCGCAGCCGCTGGCTCGCGGTAAGAAAAGTAATTTTCAAAGCCACGCTGACCAGGCCGGCCATCACGGAGAGAGCCAGCCACCCGTTCAAACACTGGGGCACACTGTACAGAGCAGGAATCAGGGGGGCGGGGGCAGCTGGCCGCAGCCGCTGGCTCGCGGTAAGAAAAGTAATTTTCAAAGCCACGCCACGATGGCCAGGCCACAGAGCGAGAGCCAGCCACCCGTTCAAACACTGGGGCACACTGTACAGAGCAGGAATCAGGGGGGCGGGGGCAGCTGGCCGCAGCCGCTGGCTCGCGGTAAGAAAAGTAATTTTCAAAGCCACGCTGACCAGGCCGGCCATCACGGAGAGAGCCAGCCACCCGTTCAAACACTGGGGCACACTGTACAGAGCAGGAATCAGGGGGGCGGGGGCAGCTGGCCGCAGCCGCTGGCTCGCGGTAAGAAAAGTAATTTTCAAAGCCACGCTGACCATGCCGGCCATCACGGAGAGAGCCAGCCACCCGTTCAAACACTGGGGCACACTGTACAGAGCAGGAATCAGGGGGGCGGGGGCAGCTGGCCGCAGCCGCTGGCTCGCGGTAAGAAAAGTAATTTTCAAAGCCACGCCACGATGGCCAGGCCACAGAGCGAGAGCCAGCCACCCGTTCAAACACTGGGGCACACTGTACAGAGCAGGAATCAGGGGGGCGGGGGCAGCTGGCCGCAGCCGCTGGCTCGCGGTAAGAAAAGTAATTTTCAAAGCCACGCTGACCAGGCCGGCCATCACGGAGAGAGCCAGCCACCCGTTCAAACACTGGGGCACACTGTACAGAGCAGGAATCAGGGGGGCGGGGGCAGCTGGCCGCAGCCGCTGGCTCGCGGTAAGAAAAGTAATTTTCAAAGCCACGCTGACCAGGCCGGCCATCACGGAGAGAGCCAGCCACCCGTTCAAACACTGGGGCACACTGTACAGAGCAGGAATCAGGGGGGCGGGGGCAGCTGGCCGCAGCCGCTGGCTCGCGGTAAGAAAAGTAATTTTCAAAGCCACGCCACGATGGCCAGGCCACAGAGCGAGAGCCAGCCACCCGTTCAAACACTGGGGCACACTGTACAGAGCAGGAATCAGGGGGGCGGGGGCAGCTGGCCGCAGCCGCTGGCTCGCGGTAAGAAAAGTAATTTTCAAAGCCACGCCACGATGGCCAGGCCACAGAGCGAGAGCCAGCCACCCGTTCAAACACTGGGGCACACTGTACAGAGCAGGAATCAGGGGGGCGGGGGCAGCTGGCCGCAGCCGCTGGCTCGCGGTAAGAAAAGTAATTTTCAAAGCCACGCCACCATGGCCGGCCATCAGAGAGAGAGCCAGCCACCCGTTCAAACACTGGGGCACACTGTACAGAGCAGGAATCAGGGGGGCGGGGGCAGCTGGCCGCAGCCGCTGGCTCGCGGTAAGAAAAGTAATTTTCAAAGCCACGCTGACCAGGCCGGCCATCACGGAGAGAGCCAGCCACCCGTTCAAACACTGGGGCACACTGTACAGAGCAGGAATCAGGGGGGCGGGGGCAGCTGGCCGCAGCCGCTGGCTCGCGGTAAGAAAAGTAATTTTCAAAGCCACGCTGACCAGGCCGGCCATCACGGAGAGAGCCAGCCACCCGTTCAAACACTGGGGCACACTGTACAGAGCAGGAATCAGGGGGGCGGGGGCAGCTGGCCGCAGCCGCTGGCTCGCGGTAAGAAAAGTAATTTTCAAAGCCACGCCACGATGGCCAGGCCACAGAGCGAGAGCCAGCCACCCGTTCAAACACTGGGGCACACTGTACAGAGCAGGAATCAGGGGGGCGGGGGCAGCTGGCCGCAGCCGCTGGCTCGCGGTAAGAAAAGTAATTTTCAAAGCCACGCTGACCAGGCCGGCCATCACGGAGAGAGCCAGCCACCCGTTCAAACACTGGGGCACACTGTACAGAGCAGGAATCAGGGGGGCGGGGGCAGCTGGCCGCAGCCGCTGGCTCGCGGTAAGAAAAGTAATTTTCAAAGCCACGCCACGATGGCCAGGCCACAGAGCGAGAGCCAGCCACCCGTTCAAACACTGGGGCACACTGTACAGAGCAGGAATCAGGGGGGCGGGGGCAGCTGGCCGCAGCCGCTGGCTCGCGGTAAGAAAAGTAATTTTCAAAGCCACGCTGACCATCCGGCCATCACGGAGAGAGCCAGCCACCCGTTCAAACACTGGGGCACACTGTACAGAGCAGGAATCAGGGGGGCGGGGGCAGCTGGCCGCAGCCGCTGGCTCGCGGTAAGAAAAGTAATTTTCAAAGCCACGCTGACCAGGCCGGCCATCACGGAGAGAGCCAGCCACCCGTTCAAACACTGGGGCACACTGTACAGAGCAGGAATCAGGGGGGCGGGGGCAGCTGGCCGCAGCCGCTGGCTCGCGGTAAGAAAAGTAATTTTCAAAGCCACGCTGACCAGGCCGGCCATCACGGAGAGAGCCAGCCACCCGTTCAAACACTGGGGCACACTGTACAGAGCAGGAATCAGGGGGGCGGGGGCAGCTGGCCGCAGCCGCTGGCTCGCGGTAAGAAAAGTAATTTTCAAAGCCACGCCACGATGGCCAGGCCACAGAGCGAGAGCCAGCCACCCGTTCAAACACTGGGGCACACTGTACAGAGCAGGAATCAGGGGGGCGGGGGCAGCTGGCCGCAGCCGCTGGCTCGCGGTAAGAAAAGTAATTTTCAAAGCCACGCCACGATGGCCAGGCCACAGAGCGAGAGCCAGCCACCCGTTCAAACACTGGGGCACACTGTACAGAGCAGGAATCAGGGGGGCGGGGGCAGCTGGCCGCAGCCGCTGGCTCGCGGTAAGAAAAGTAATTTTCAAAGCCACGCTGACCAGGCCGGCCACACGGAGAGCCAGCCACCCGTTCAAACACTGGGGCACACTGTACAGAGCAGGAATCAGGGGGGCGGGGGCAGCTGGCCGCAGCCGCTGGCTCGCGGTAAGAAAAGTAATTTTCAAAGCCACGCTGACCAGCCGGCCATCACGGAGAGAGCCAGCCACCCGTTCAAACACTGGGGCACACTGTACAGAGCAGGAATCAGGGGGGCGGGGGCAGCTGGCCGCAGCCGCTGGCTCGCGGTAAGAAAAGTAATTTTCAAAGCCACGCTGACCAGGCCGGCCATCACGGAGAGAGCCAGCCACCCGTTCAAACACTGGGGCACACTGTACAGAGCAGGAATCAGGGGGGCGGGGGCAGCTGGCCGCAGCCGCTGGCTCGCGGTAAGAAAAGTAATTTTCAAAGCCACGCTGACGATGGCCGGCCACACGGAGAGAGCCAGCCACCCGTTCAAACACTGGGGCACACTGTACAGAGCAGGAATCAGGGGGGCGGGGGCAGCTGGCCGCAGCCGCTGGCTCGCGGTAAGAAAAGTAATTTTCAAAGCCACGCCACGATGGCCAGGCCACAGAGCGAGAGCCAGCCACCCGTTCAAACACTGGGGCACACTGTACAGAGCAGGAATCAGGGGGGCGGGGGCAGCTGGCCGCAGCCGCTGGCTCGCGGTAAGAAAAGTAATTTTCAAAGCCACGCTGACCAGGCCGGCCATCACGGAGAGAGCCAGCCACCCGTTCAAACACTGGGGCACACTGTACAGAGCAGGAATCAGGGGGGCGGGGGCAGCTGGCCGCAGCCGCTGGCTCGCGGTAAGAAAAGTAATTTTCAAAGCCACGCCACGATGGCCAGGCCACAGAGCGAGAGCCAGCCACCCGTTCAAACACTGGGGCACACTGTACAGAGCAGGAATCAGGGGGGCGGGGGCAGCTGGCCGCAGCCGCTGGCTCGCGGTAAGAAAAGTAATTTTCAAAGCCACGCTGACCAGGCCGGCCATCACGGAGAGAGCCAGCCACCCGTTCAAACACTGGGGCACACTGTACAGAGCAGGAATCAGGGGGGCGGGGGCAGCTGGCCGCAGCCGCTGGCTCGCGGTAAGAAAAGTAATTTTCAAAGCCACGCTGACCAGGCCGGCCATCACGGAGAGAGCCAGCCACCCGTTCAAACACTGGGGCACACTGTACAGAGCAGGAATCAGGGGGGCGGGGGCAGCTGGCCGCAGCCGCTGGCTCGCGGTAAGAAAAGTAATTTTCAAAGCCACGCTGACCAGGCCAGGCCATCACGAGCGAGAGCCAGCCACCCGTTCAAACACTGGGGCACACTGTACAGAGCAGGAATCAGGGGGGCGGGGGCAGCTGGCCGCAGCCGCTGGCTCGCGGTAAGAAAAGTAATTTTCAAAGCCACGCCACGATGGCCAGGCCACAGAGCGAGAGCCAGCCACCCGTTCAAACACTGGGGCACACTGTACAGAGCAGGAATCAGGGGGGCGGGGGCAGCTGGCCGCAGCCGCTGGCTCGCGGTAAGAAAAGTAATTTTCAAAGCCACGCTGACCAGGCCGGCCATCACGGAGAGAGCCAGCCACCCGTTCAAACACTGGGGCACACTGTACAGAGCAGGAATCAGGGGGGCGGGGGCAGCTGGCCGCAGCCGCTGGCTCGCGGTAAGAAAAGTAATTTTCAAAGCCACGCTGACCAGGCCGGCCATCACGGAGAGAGCCAGCCACCCGTTCAAACACTGGGGCACACTGTACAGAGCAGGAATCAGGGGGGCGGGGGCAGCTGGCCGCAGCCGCTGGCTCGCGGTAAGAAAAGTAATTTTCAAAGCCACGCTGACCAGCCGGCCATCACGGAGAGAGCCAGCCACCCGTTCAAACACTGGGGCACACTGTACAGAGCAGGAATCAGGGGGGCGGGGGCAGCTGGCCGCAGCCGCTGGCTCGCGGTAAGAAAAGTAATTTTCAAAGCCACGCCACGATGGCCAGGCCACAGAGAGAGCCAGCCACCCGTTCAAACACTGGGGCACACTGTACAGAGCAGGAATCAGGGGGGCGGGGGCAGCTGGCCGCAGCCGCTGGCTCGCGGTAAGAAAAGTAATTTTCAAAGCCACGCTGACCAGGCCGGCCATCACGGAGAGAGCCAGCCACCCGTTCAAACACTGGGGCACACTGTACAGAGCAGGAATCAGGGGGGCGGGGGCAGCTGGCCGCAGCCGCTGGCTCGCGGTAAGAAAAGTAATTTTCAAAGCCACGCTGACCAGTCCGGCCATCACGGAGAGAGCCAGCCACCCGTTCAAACACTGGGGCACACTGTACAGAGCAGGAATCAGGGGGGCGGGGGCAGCTGGCCGCAGCCGCTGGCTCGCGGTAAGAAAAGTAATTTTCAAAGCCACGCCACGATGGCCAGGCCACAGAGCGAGAGCCAGCCACCCGTTCAAACACTGGGGCACACTGTACAGAGCAGGAATCAGGGGGGCGGGGGCAGCTGGCCGCAGCCGCTGGCTCGCGGTAAGAAAAGTAATTTTCAAAGCCACGCCACGATGGCCAGGCCACAGAGCGAGAGCCAGCCACCCGTTCAAACACTGGGGCACACTGTACAGAGCAGGAATCAGGGGGGCGGGGGCAGCTGGCCGCAGCCGCTGGCTCGCGGTAAGAAAAGTAATTTTCAAAGCCACGCTGACCAGTCCGGCCATCACGGAGAGAGCCAGCCACCCGTTCAAACACTGGGGCACACTGTACAGAGCAGGAATCAGGGGGGCGGGGGCAGCTGGCCGCAGCCGCTGGCTCGCGGTAAGAAAAGTATTTTTAAAGCCACGCCACGATGGCCAGGCCACAGAGCGAGAGCCAGCCACCCGTTCAAACACTGGGGCACACTGTACAGAGCAGGAATCAGGGGGGCGGGGGCAGCTGGCCGCAGCCGCTGGCTCGCGGTAAGAAAAGTAATTTTCAAAGCCACGCTGACCAGGCCGGCCATCACGGAGAGAGCCAGCCACCCGTTCAAACACTGGGGCACACTGTACAGAGCAGGAATCAGGGGGGCGGGGGCAGCTGGCCGCAGCCGCTGGCTCGCGGTAAGAAAAGTAATTTTCAAAGCCACGCTGACCAGTCCGGCCATCACGGAGAGAGCCAGCCACCCGTTCAAACACTGGGGCACACTGTACAGAGCAGGAATCAGGGGGGCGGGGGCAGCTGGCCGCAGCCGCTGGCTCGCGGTAAGAAAAGTATTTTCAAAGCCACGCCACGATGGCCAGGCCACAGAGCGAGAGCCAGCCACCCGTTCAAACACTGGGGCACACTGTACAGAGCAGGAATCAGGGGGGCGGGGGCAGCTGGCCGCAGCCGCTGGCTCGCGGTAAGAAAAGTAATTTTCAAAGCCACGCCACGATGGCCAGGCCACAGAGCGAGAGCCAGCCACCCGTTCAAACACTGGGGCACACTGTACAGAGCAGGAATCAGGGGGGCGGGGGCAGCTGGCCGCAGCCGCTGGCTCGCGGTAAGAAAAGTAATTTTCAAAGCCACGCTGACCAGGCCGGCCATCACGGAGAGAGCCAGCCACCCGTTCAAACACTGGGGCACACTGTACAGAGCAGGAATCAGGGGGGCGGGGGCAGCTGGCCGCAGCCGCTGGCTCGCGGTAAGAAAAGTAATTTTCAAAGCCACGCTGACCAGGCCGGCCATCACGGAGAGAGCCAGCCACCCGTTCAAACACTGGGGCACACTGTACAGAGCAGGAATCAGGGGGGCGGGGGCAGCTGGCCGCAGCCGCTGGCTCGCGGTAAGAAAAGTAATTTTCAAAGCCACGCTGACCAGGCCGGCCATCACGGAGAGAGCCAGCCACCCGTTCAAACACTGGGGCACACTGTACAGAGCAGGAATCAGGGGGGCGGGGGCAGCTGGCCGCAGCCGCTGGCTCGCGGTAAGAAAAGTAATTTTCAAAGCCACGCCACGATGGCCAGGCCACAGAGCGAGAGCCAGCCACCCGTTCAAACACTGGGGCACACTGTACAGAGCAGGAATCAGGGGGGCGGGGGCAGCTGGCCGCAGCCGCTGGCTCGCGGTAAGAAAAGTAATTTTCAAAGCCACGCTGACCAGGCCGGCCATCACGGAGAGAGCCAGCCACCCGTTCAAACACTGGGGCACACTGTACAGAGCAGGAATCAGGGGGGCGGGGGCAGCTGGCCGCAGCCGCTGGCTCGCGGTAAGAAAAGTAATTTTCAAAGCCACGCTGACCAGGCCGGCCATCACGGAGAGAGCCAGCCACCCGTTCAAACACTGGGGCACACTGTACAGAGCAGGAATCAGGGGGGCGGGGGCAGCTGGCCGCAGCCGCTGGCTCGCGGTAAGAAAAGTAATTTTCAAAGCCACGCCACGATGGCCAGGCCACAGAGCGAGAGCCAGCCACCCGTTCAAACACTGGGGCACACTGTACAGAGCAGGAATCAGGGGGGCGGGGGCAGCTGGCCGCAGCCGCTGGCTCGCGGTAAGAAAAGTAATTTTCAAAGCCACGCTGACCAGGCCGGCCATCACGGAGAGAGCCAGCCACCCGTTCAAACACTGGGGCACACTGTACAGAGCAGGAATCAGGGGGGCGGGGGCAGCTGGCCGCAGCCGCTGGCTCGCGGTAAGAAAAGTAATTTTCAAAGCCACGCTGACCAGGCCGGCCATCACGGAGAGAGCCAGCCACCCGTTCAAACACTGGGGCACACTGTACAGAGCAGGAATCAGGGGGGCGGGGGCAGCTGGCCGCAGCCGCTGGCTCGCGGTAAGAAAAGTAATTTTCAAAGCCACGCCACGATGGCCAGGCCACAGAGCGAGAGCCAGCCACCCGTTCAAACACTGGGGCACACTGTACAGAGCAGGAATCAGGGGGGCGGGGGCAGCTGGCCGCAGCCGCTGGCTCGCGGTAAGAAAAGTAATTTTCAAAGCCACGCCACGATGGCCAGGCCACAGAGCGAGAGCCAGCCACCCGTTCAAACACTGGGGCACACTGTACAGAGCAGGAATCAGGGGGGCGGGGGCAGCTGGCCGCAGCCGCTGGCTCGCGGTAAGAAAAGTAATTTTCAAAGCCACGCCACGATGGCCAGGCCACAGAGCGAGAGCCAGCCACCCGTTCAAACACTGGGGCACACTGTACAGAGCAGGAATCAGGGGGGCGGGGGCAGCTGGCCGCAGCCGCTGGCTCGCGGTAAGAAAAGTAATTTTCAAAGCCACGCCACGATGGCCAGGCCACAGAGCGAGAGCCAGCCACCCGTTCAAACACTGGGGCACACTGTACAGAGCAGGAATCAGGGGGGCGGGGGCAGCTGGCCGCAGCCGCTGGCTCGCGGTAAGAAAAGTAATTTTCAAAGCCACGCTGACCAGGCCGGCCATCACGGAGAGAGCCAGCCACCCGTTCAAACACTGGGGCACACTGTACAGAGCAGGAATCAGGGGGGCGGGGGCAGCTGGCCGCAGCCGCTGGCTCGCGGTAAGAAAAGTAATTTTCAAAGCCACGCTGACCAGGCCGGCCATCACGGAGAGAGCCAGCCACCCGTTCAAACACTGGGGCACACTGTACAGAGCAGGAATCAGGGGGGCGGGGGCAGCTGGCCGCAGCCGCTGGCTCGCGGTAAGAAAAGTAATTTTCAAAGCCACGCTGACCAGGCCGGCCATCACGGAGAGAGCCAGCCACCCGTTCAAACACTGGGGCACACTGTACAGAGCAGGAATCAGGGGGGCGGGGGCAGCTGGCCGCAGCCGCTGGCTCGCGGTAAGAAAAGTAATTTTCAAAGCCACGCCACGATGGCCAGGCCACAGAGCGAGAGCCAGCCACCCGTTCAAACACTGGGGCACACTGTACAGAGCAGGAATCAGGGGGGCGGGGGCAGCTGGCCGCAGCCGCTGGCTCGCGGTAAGAAAAGTAATTTTCAAAGCCACGCTGACCAGGCCGGCCATCACGGAGAGAGCCAGCCACCCGTTCAAACACTGGGGCACACTGTACAGAGCAGGAATCAGGGGGGCGGGGGCAGCTGGCCGCAGCCGCTGGCTCGCGGTAAGAAAAGTAATTTTCAAAGCCACGCTGACCAGCCGGCCATCACGGAGAGAGCCAGCCACCCGTTCAAACACTGGGGCACACTGTACAGAGCAGGAATCAGGGGGGCGGGGGCAGCTGGCCGCAGCCGCTGGCTCGCGGTAAGAAAAGTAATTTTCAAAGCCACGCCACGATGGCCAGGCCACAGAGCGAGAGCCAGCCACCCGTTCAAACACTGGGGCACACTGTACAGAGCAGGAATCAGGGGGGCGGGGGCAGCTGGCCGCAGCCGCTGGCTCGCGGTAAGAAAAGTAATTTTCAAAGCCACGCTGACCAGGCCGGCCATCACGGAGAGAGCCAGCCACCCGTTCAAACACTGGGGCACACTGTACAGAGCAGGAATCAGGGGGGCGGGGGCAGCTGGCCGCAGCCGCTGGCTCGCGGTAAGAAAAGTAATTTTCAAAGCCACGCTGACCAGGCCGGCCATCACGGAGAGAGCCAGCCACCCGTTCAAACACTGGGGCACACTGTACAGAGCAGGAATCAGGGGGGCGGGGGCAGCTGGCCGCAGCCGCTGGCTCGCGGTAAGAAAAGTAATTTTCAAAGCCACGCTGACCAGGCCGGCCATCACGGAGAGAGCCAGCCACCCGTTCAAACACTGGGGCACACTGTACAGAGCAGGAATCAGGGGGGCGGGGGCAGCTGGCCGCAGCCGCTGGCTCGCGGTAAGAAAAGTAATTTTCAAAGCCACGCCACGATGGCCAGGCCACAGAGCGAGAGCCAGCCACCCGTTCAAACACTGGGGCACACTGTACAGAGCAGGAATCAGGGGGGCGGGGGCAGCTGGCCGCAGCCGCTGGCTCGCGGTAAGAAAAGTAATTTTCAAAGCCACGCTGACCAGGCCGGCCATCACGGAGAGAGCCAGCCACCCGTTCAAACACTGGGGCACACTGTACAGAGCAGGAATCAGGGGGGCGGGGGCAGCTGGCCGCAGCCGCTGGCTCGCGGTAAGAAAAGTAATTTTCAAAGCCACGCTGACCAGGCCGGCCATCACGGAGAGAGCCAGCCACCCGTTCAAACACTGGGGCACACTGTACAGAGCAGGAATCAGGGGGGCGGGGGCAGCTGGCCGCAGCCGCTGGCTCGCGGTAAGAAAAGTAATTTTCAAAGCCACGCTGACCAGGCCGGCCATCACGGAGAGAGCCAGCCACCCGTTCAAACACTGGGGCACACTGTACAGAGCAGGAATCAGGGGGGCGGGGGCAGCTGGCCGCAGCCGCTGGCTCGCGGTAAGAAAAGTAATTTTCAAAGCCACGCCACGATGGCCAGGCCACAGAGCGAGAGCCAGCCACCCGTTCAAACACTGGGGCACACTGTACAGAGCAGGAATCAGGGGGGCGGGGGCAGCTGGCCGCAGCCGCTGGCTCGCGGTAAGAAAAGTAATTTTCAAAGCCACGCTGACCAGGCCGGCCATCACGGAGAGAGCCAGCCACCCGTTCAAACACTGGGGCACACTGTACAGAGCAGGAATCAGGGGGGCGGGGGCAGCTGGCCGCAGCCGCTGGCTCGCGGTAAGAAAAGTAATTTTCAAAGCCACGCTGACCAGCCGGCCATCACGGAGAGAGCCAGCCACCCGTTCAAACACTGGGGCACACTGTACAGAGCAGGAATCAGGGGGGCGGGGGCAGCTGGCCGCAGCCGCTGGCTCGCGGTAAGAAAAGTAATTTTCAAAGCCACGCCACGATGGCCAGGCCACAGAGCGAGAGCCAGCCACCCGTTCAAACACTGGGGCACACTGTACAGAGCAGGAATCAGGGGGGCGGGGGCAGCTGGCCGCAGCCGCTGGCTCGCGGTAAGAAAAGTAATTTTCAAAGCCACGCTGACCAGTCCGGCCATCACGGAGAGAGCCAGCCACCCGTTCAAACACTGGGGCACACTGTACAGAGCAGGAATCAGGGGGGCGGGGGCAGCTGGCCGCAGCCGCTGGCTCGCGGTAAGAAAAGTAATTTTCAAAGCCACGCTGACCAGGGCCATCACGGAGAGAGCCAGCCACCCGTTCAAACACTGGGGCACACTGTACAGAGCAGGAATCAGGGGGGCGGGGGCAGCTGGCCGCAGCCGCTGGCTCGCGGTAAGAAAAGTAATTTTCAAAGCCACGCTGACCAGGCCGGCCATCACGGAGAGAGCCAGCCACCCGTTCAAACACTGGGGCACACTGTACAGAGCAGGAATCAGGGGGGCGGGGGCAGCTGGCCGCAGCCGCTGGCTCGCGGTAAGAAAAGTAATTTTCAAAGCCACGCCACGATGGCCAGGCCACAGAGCGAGAGCCAGCCACCCGTTCAAACACTGGGGCACACTGTACAGAGCAGGAATCAGGGGGGCGGGGGCAGCTGGCCGCAGCCGCTGGCTCGCGGTAAGAAAAGTAATTTTCAAAGCCACGCTGACCAGGCCGGCCATCACGGAGAGAGCCAGCCACCCGTTCAAACACTGGGGCACACTGTACAGAGCAGGAATCAGGGGGGCGGGGGCAGCTGGCCGCAGCCGCTGGCTCGCGGTAAGAAAAGTAATTTTCAAAGCCACGCTGACCAGGCCGGCCATCACGGAGAGAGCCAGCCACCCGTTCAAACACTGGGGCACACTGTACAGAGCAGGAATCAGGGGGGCGGGGGCAGCTGGCCGCAGCCGCTGGCTCGCGGTAAGAAAAGTAATTTTCAAAGCCACGCCACGATGGCCAGGCCACAGAGCGAGAGCCAGCCACCCGTTCAAACACTGGGGCACACTGTACAGAGCAGGAATCAGGGGGGCGGGGGCAGCTGGCCGCAGCCGCTGGCTCGCGGTAAGAAAAGTAATTTTCAAAGCCACGCTGACCAGCCGGCCATCACGGAGAGAGCCAGCCACCCGTTCAAACACTGGGGCACACTGTACAGAGCAGGAATCAGGGGGGCGGGGGCAGCTGGCCGCAGCCGCTGGCTCGCGGTAAGAAAAGTAATTTTCAAAGCCACGCTGACCAGGCCGGCCATCACGGAGAGAGCCAGCCACCCGTTCAAACACTGGGGCACACTGTACAGAGCAGGAATCAGGGGGGCGGGGGCAGCTGGCCGCAGCCGCTGGCTCGCGGTAAGAAAAGTAATTTTCAAAGCCACGCCACGATGGCCAGGCCACAGAGCGAGAGCCAGCCACCCGTTCAAACACTGGGGCACACTGTACAGAGCAGGAATCAGGGGGGCGGGGGCAGCTGGCCGCAGCCGCTGGCTCGCGGTAAGAAAAGTAATTTTCAAAGCCACGCTGACCAGTCCGGCCATCACGGAGAGAGCCAGCCACCCGTTCAAACACTGGGGCACACTGTACAGAGCAGGAATCAGGGGGGCGGGGGCAGCTGGCCGCAGCCGCTGGCTCGCGGTAAGAAAAGTAATTTTCAAAGCCACGCTGACCATGGCCGGCCATCACGGAGAGAGCCAGCCACCCGTTCAAACACTGGGGCACACTGTACAGAGCAGGAATCAGGGGGGCGGGGGCAGCTGGCCGCAGCCGCTGGCTCGCGGTAAGAAAAGTAATTTTCAAAGCCACGCTGACCATCCGGCCATCACGGAGAGAGCCAGCCACCCGTTCAAACACTGGGGCACACTGTACAGAGCAGGAATCAGGGGGGCGGGGGCAGCTGGCCGCAGCCGCTGGCTCGCGGTAAGAAAAGTAATTTTCAAAGCCACGCCACGATGGCCGGCCACAGAGCGAGAGCCAGCCACCCGTTCAAACACTGGGGCACACTGTACAGAGCAGGAATCAGGGGGGCGGGGGCAGCTGGCCGCAGCCGCTGGCTCGCGGTAAGAAAAGTAATTTTCAAAGCCACGCACGATGGCCAGGCCACAGAGCGAGAGCCAGCCACCCGTTCAAACACTGGGGCACACTGTACAGAGCAGGAATCAGGGGGGCGGGGGCAGCTGGCCGCAGCCGCTGGCTCGCGGTAAGAAAAGTAATTTTCAAAGCCACGCCACGATGGCCAGGCCACAGAGCGAGAGCCAGCCACCCGTTCAAACACTGGGGCACACTGTACAGAGCAGGAATCAGGGGGGCGGGGGCAGCTGGCCGCAGCCGCTGGCTCGCGGTAAGAAAAGTAATTTTCAAAGCCACGCTGACCAGGCCGGCCATCACGGAGAGAGCCAGCCACCCGTTCAAACACTGGGGCACACTGTACAGAGCAGGAATCAGGGGGGCGGGGGCAGCTGGCCGCAGCCGCTGGCTCGCGGTAAGAAAAGTAATTTTCAAAGCCACGCTGACCATGCCGGCCATCACGGAGAGAGCCAGCCACCCGTTCAAACACTGGGGCACACTGTACAGAGCAGGAATCAGGGGGGCGGGGGCAGCTGGCCGCAGCCGCTGGCTCGCGGTAAGAAAAGTAATTTTCAAAGCCACGCCACGATGGCCAGGCCACAGAGCGAGAGCCAGCCACCCGTTCAAACACTGGGGCACACTGTACAGAGCAGGAATCAGGGGGGCGGGGGCAGCTGGCCGCAGCCGCTGGCTCGCGGTAAGAAAAGTAATTTTCAAAGCCACGCTGACCAGCCGGCCATCACGGAGAGAGCCAGCCACCCGTTCAAACACTGGGGCACACTGTACAGAGCAGGAATCAGGGGGGCGGGGGCAGCTGGCCGCAGCCGCTGGCTCGCGGTAAGAAAAGTAATTTTCAAAGCCACGCTGACCAGGCCGGCCATCACGGAGAGAGCCAGCCACCCGTTCAAACACTGGGGCACACTGTACAGAGCAGGAATCAGGGGGGCGGGGGCAGCTGGCCGCAGCCGCTGGCTCGCGGTAAGAAAAGTAATTTTCAAAGCCACGCCACGATGGCCAGGCCACAGAGCGAGAGCCAGCCACCCGTTCAAACACTGGGGCACACTGTACAGAGCAGGAATCAGGGGGGCGGGGGCAGCTGGCCGCAGCCGCTGGCTCGCGGTAAGAAAAGTAATTTTCAAAGCCACGCCACGATGGCCAGGCCACAGAGCGAGAGCCAGCCACCCGTTCAAACACTGGGGCACACTGTACAGAGCAGGAATCAGGGGGGCGGGGGCAGCTGGCCGCAGCCGCTGGCTCGCGGTAAGAAAAGTAATTTTCAAAGCCACGCTGACCAGTCCGGCCATCACGGAGAGAGCCAGCCACCCGTTCAAACACTGGGGCACACTGTACAGAGCAGGAATCAGGGGGGCGGGGGCAGCTGGCCGCAGCCGCTGGCTCGCGGTAAGAAAAGTAATTTTCAAAGCCACGCTGACCAGTCCGGCCATCACGGAGAGAGCCACCACCCGTTCAAACACTGGGGCACACTGTACAGAGCAGGAATCAGGGGGGCGGGGGCAGCTGGCCGCAGCCGCTGGCTCGCGGTAAGAAAAGTAATTTTCAAAGCCACGCTGACCAGTCCGGCCATCACGGAGAGAGCCAGCCACCCGTTCAAACACTGGGGCACACTGTACAGAGCAGGAATCAGGGGGGCGGGGGCAGCTGGCCGCAGCCGCTGGCTCGCGGTAAGAAAAGTAATTTTCAAAGCCACGCCACGATGGCCAGGCCACAGAGCGAGAGCCAGCCACCCGTTCAAACACTGGGGCACACTGTACAGAGCAGGAATCAGGGGGGCGGGGGCAGCTGGCCGCAGCCGCTGGCTCGCGGTAAGAAAAGTAATTTTCAAAGCCACGCTGACCAGCCGGCCATCACGGAGAGAGCCAGCCACCCGTTCAAACACTGGGGCACACTGTACAGAGCAGGAATCAGGGGGGCGGGGGCAGCTGGCCGCAGCCGCTGGCTCGCGGTAAGAAAAGTAATTTTCAAAGCCACGCCACGATGGCCAGGCCACAGAGCGAGAGCCAGCCACCCGTTCAAACACTGGGGCACACTGTACAGAGCAGGAATCAGGGGGGCGGGGGCAGCTGGCCGCAGCCGCTGGCTCGCGGTAAGAAAAGTAATTTTCAAAGCCACGCCACGATGGCCAGGCCACAGAGCGAGAGCCAGCCACCCGTTCAAACACTGGGGCACACTGTACAGAGCAGGAATCAGGGGGGCGGGGGCAGCTGGCCGCAGCCGCTGGCTCGCGGTAAGAAAAGTAATTTTCAAAGCCACGCTGACCAGGCCGGCCATCACGGAGAGAGCCAGCCACCCGTTCAAACACTGGGGCACACTGTACAGAGCAGGAATCAGGGGGGCGGGGGCAGCTGGCCGCAGCCGCTGGCTCGCGGTAAGAAAAGTAATTTTCAAAGCCACGCCACGATGGCCAGGCCACAGAGAGAGCCAGCCACCCGTTCAAACACTGGGGCACACTGTACAGAGCAGGAATCAGGGGGGCGGGGGCAGCTGGCCGCAGCCGCTGGCTCGCGGTAAGAAAAGTAATTTTCAAAGCCACGCCACGATGGCCAGGCCACAGAGCGAGAGCCAGCCACCCGTTCAAACACTGGGGCACACTGTACAGAGCAGGAATCAGGGGGGCGGGGGCAGCTGGCCGCAGCCGCTGGCTCGCGGTAAGAAAAGTAATTTTCAAAGCCACGCTGACCAGTCCGGCCATCACGGAGAGAGCCAGCCACCCGTTCAAACACTGGGGCACACTGTACAGAGCAGGAATCAGGGGGGCGGGGGCAGCTGGCCGCAGCCGCTGGCTCGCGGTAAGAAAAGTAATTTTCAAAGCCACGCCACGATGGCCAGGCCACAGAGCGAGAGCCAGCCACCCGTTCAAACACTGGGGCACACTGTACAGAGCAGGAATCAGGGGGGCGGGGGCAGCTGGCCGCAGCCGCTGGCTCGCGGTAAGA
Source organism: Caranx melampygus (assembly GCA_019059645.1). NCBI lineage: Eukaryota > Metazoa > Chordata > Actinopteri > Carangiformes > Carangidae > Caranx > Caranx melampygus. Next base: position 65,815 of record JAFELL010002820.1, on the reverse strand, counting down.
AAAGTAATTTTCAAAGCCACGCTGACCAGGCCGGCCACAGAGAGAGAGCCAGCCACCCGTTCAAACACTGGGGCACACTGTACAGAGCAGGAATCAGGGGGGCGGGGGCAGCTGGCCGCAGCCGCTGGCTCGCGGTAAGAAAAGTAATTTTCAAAGCCACGCTGACCAGGCCGGCCATCACGGAGAGAGCCAGCCACCCGTTCAAACACTGGGGCACACTGTACAGAGCAGGAATCAGGGGGGCGGGGGCAGCTGGCCGCAGCCGCTGGCTCGCGGTAAGAAAAGTAATTTTCAAAGCCACGCTGACCAGTCCGGCCATCACGGAGAGAGCCAGCCACCCGTTCAAACACTGGGGCACACTGTACAGAGCAGGAATCAGGGGGGCGGGGGCAGCTGGCCGCAGCCGCTGGCTCGCGGTAAGAAAAGTAATTTTCAAAGCCACGCCACGATGGCCAGGCCACAGAGCGAGAGCCAGCCACCCGTTCAAACACTGGGGCACACTGTACAGAGCAGGAATCAGGGGGGCGGGGGCAGCTGGCCGCAGCCGCTGGCTCGCGGTAAGAAAAGTAATTTTCAAAGCCACGCTGACCAGGCCGGCCATCACGGAGAGAGCCAGCCACCCGTTCAAACACTGGGGCACACTGTACAGAGCAGGAATCAGGGGGGCGGGGGCAGCTGGCCGCAGCCGCTGGCTCGCGGTAAGAAAAGTAATTTTCAAAGCCACGCTGACCAGTCCGGCCATCACGGAGAGAGCCAGCCACCCGTTCAAACACTGGGGCACACTGTACAGAGCAGGAATCAGGGGGGCGGGGGCAGCTGGCCGCAGCCGCTGGCTCGCGGTAAGAAAAGTAATTTTCAAAGCCACGCCACGATGGCCGGCCACAGAGCGAGAGCCAGCCACCCGTTCAAACACTGGGGCACACTGTACAGAGCAGGAATCAGGGGGGCGGGGGCAGCTGGCCGCAGCCGCTGGCTCGCGGTAAGAAAAGTAATTTTCAAAGCCACGCTGACGATGGCCAGGCCACAGAGCGAGAGCCAGCCACCCGTTCAAACACTGGGGCACACTGTACAGAGCAGGAATCAGGGGGGCGGGGGCAGCTGGCCGCAGCCGCTGGCTCGCGGTAAGAAAAGTAATTTTCAAAGCCACGCTGACCAGGCCGGCCATCACGGAGAGAGCCAGCCACCCGTTCAAACACTGGGGCACACTGTACAGAGCAGGAATCAGGGGGGCGGGGGCAGCTGGCCGCAGCCGCTGGCTCGCGGTAAGAAAAGTAATTTTCAAAGCCACGCTGACCAGGCCGGCCATCACGGAGAGAGCCAGCCACCCGTTCAAACACTGGGGCACACTGTACAGAGCAGGAATCAGGGGGGCGGGGGCAGCTGGCCGCAGCCGCTGGCTCGCGGTAAGAAAAGTAATTTTCAAAGCCACGCTGACCAGGCCGGCCATCACGGAGAGAGCCAGCCACCCGTTCAAACACTGGGGCACACTGTACAGAGCAGGAATCAGGGGGGCGGGGGCAGCTGGCCGCAGCCGCTGGCTCGCGGTAAGAAAAGTAATTTTCAAAGCCACGCTGACCATGGCCGGCCACAGGAGAGAGCCAGCCACCCGTTCAAACACTGGGGCACACTGTACAGAGCAGGAATCAGGGGGGCGGGGGCAGCTGGCCGCAGCCGCTGGCTCGCGGTAAGAAAAGTAATTTTCAAAGCCACGCTGACCAGTCCGGCCATCACGGAGAGAGCCAGCCACCCGTTCAAACACTGGGGCACACTGTACAGAGCAGGAATCAGGGGGGCGGGGGCAGCTGGCCGCAGCCGCTGGCTCGCGGTAAGAAAAGTAATTTTCAAAGCCACGCTGACCAGGCCGGCCATCACGAGAGAGAGCCAGCCACCCGTTCAAACACTGGGGCACACTGTACAGAGCAGGAATCAGGGGGGCGGGGGCAGCTGGCCGCAGCCGCTGGCTCGCGGTAAGAAAAGTAATTTTCAAAGCCACGCTGACCAGTCCGGCCATCACGGAGAGAGCCAGCCACCCGTTCAAACACTGGGGCACACTGTACAGAGCAGGAATCAGGGGGGCGGGGGCAGCTGGCCGCAGCCGCTGGCTCGCGGTAAGAAAAGTAATTTTCAAAGCCACGCCACGATGGCCAGGCCACAGAGCGAGAGCCAGCCACCCGTTCAAACACTGGGGCACACTGTACAGAGCAGGAATCAGGGGGGCGGGGGCAGCTGGCCGCAGCCGCTGGCTCGCGGTAAGAAAAGTAATTTTCAAAGCCACGCCACGATGGCCAGGCCACAGAGCGAGAGCCAGCCACCCGTTCAAACACTGGGGCACACTGTACAGAGCAGGAATCAGGGGGGCGGGGGCAGCTGGCCGCAGCCGCTGGCTCGCGGTAAGAAAAGTAATTTTCAAAGCCACGCTGACCAGTCCGGCCATCACGGAGAGAGCCAGCCACCCGTTCAAACACTGGGGCACACTGTACAGAGCAGGAATCAGGGGGGCGGGGGCAGCTGGCCGCAGCCGCTGGCTCGCGGTAAGAAAAGTAATTTTCAAAGCCACGCTGACCAGGCCGGCCATCACGGAGAGAGCCAGCCACCCGTTCAAACACTGGGGCACACTGTACAGAGCAGGAATCAGGGGGGCGGGGGCAGCTGGCCGCAGCCGCTGGCTCGCGGTAAGAAAAGTAATTTTCAAAGCCACGCTGACCAGTCCGGCCATCACGGAGAGAGCCAGCCACCCGTTCAAACACTGGGGCACACTGTACAGAGCAGGAATCAGGGGGGCGGGGGCAGCTGGCCGCAGCCGCTGGCTCGCGGTAAGAAAAGTAATTTTAAAGCCACGCCACGATGGCCAGGCCACAGAGCGAGAGCCAGCCACCCGTTCAAACACTGGGGCACACTGTACAGAGCAGGAATCAGGGGGGCGGGGGCAGCTGGCCGCAGCCGCTGGCTCGCGGTAAGAAAAGTAATTTTCAAAGCCACGCTGACCAGCCGGCCATCACGGAGAGAGCCAGCCACCCGTTCAAACACTGGGGCACACTGTACAGAGCAGGAATCAGGGGGGCGGGGGCAGCTGGCCGCAGCCGCTGGCTCGCGGTAAGAAAAGTAATTTTCAAAGCCACGCCACGATGGCCAGGCCACAGAGCGAGAGCCAGCCACCCGTTCAAACACTGGGGCACACTGTACAGAGCAGGAATCAGGGGGGCGGGGGCAGCTGGCCGCAGCCGCTGGCTCGCGGTAAGAAAAGTAATTTTCAAAGCCACGCCACGATGGCCAGGCCACAGAGCGAGAGCCAGCCACCCGTTCAAACACTGGGGCACACTGTACAGAGCAGGAATCAGGGGGGCGGGGGCAGCTGGCCGCAGCCGCTGGCTCGCGGTAAGAAAAGTAATTTTCAAAGCCACGCTGACCAGGCCGGCCATCACGGAGAGAGCCAGCCACCCGTTCAAACACTGGGGCACACTGTACAGAGCAGGAATCAGGGGGGCGGGGGCAGCTGGCCGCAGCCGCTGGCTCGCGGTAAGAAAAGTAATTTTCAAAGCCACGCTGACCAGGCCGGCCATCACGGAGAGAGCCAGCCACCCGTTCAAACACTGGGGCACACTGTACAGAGCAGGAATCAGGGGGGCGGGGGCAGCTGGCCGCAGCCGCTGGCTCGCGGTAAGAAAAGTAATTTTCAAAGCCACGCCACGATGGCCAGGCCACAGAGCGAGAGCCAGCCACCCGTTCAAACACTGGGGCACACTGTACAGAGCAGGAATCAGGGGGGCGGGGGCAGCTGGCCGCAGCCGCTGGCTCGCGGTAAGAAAAGTAATTTTCAAAGCCACGCTGACCAGGCCGGCCATCACGGAGAGAGCCAGCCACCCGTTCAAACACTGGGGCACACTGTACAGAGCAGGAATCAGGGGGGCGGGGGCAGCTGGCCGCAGCCGCTGGCTCGCGGTAAGAAAAGTAATTTTCAAAGCCACGCTGACCAGGCCGGCCATCACGGAGAGAGCCAGCCACCCGTTCAAACACTGGGGCACACTGTACAGAGCAGGAATCAGGGGGGCGGGGGCAGCTGGCCGCAGCCGCTGGCTCGCGGTAAGAAAAGTAATTTTCAAAGCCACGCCACGATGGCCAGGCCACAGAGCGAGAGCCAGCCACCCGTTCAAACACTGGGGCACACTGTACAGAGCAGGAATCAGGGGGGCGGGGGCAGCTGGCCGCAGCCGCTGGCTCGCGGTAAGAAAAGTAATTTTCAAAGCCACGCCACGATGGCCAGGCCACAGAGCGAGAGCCAGCCACCCGTTCAAACACTGGGGCACACTGTACAGAGCAGGAATCAGGGGGGCGGGGGCAGCTGGCCGCAGCCGCTGGCTCGCGGTAAGAAAAGTAATTTTCAAAGCCACGCTGACCAGGCCGGCCATCACGGAGAGAGCCAGCCACCCGTTCAAACACTGGGGCACACTGTACAGAGCAGGAATCAGGGGGGCGGGGGCAGCTGGCCGCAGCCGCTGGCTCGCGGTAAGAAAAGTAATTTTCAAAGCCACGCTGACCAGGCCGGCCATCACGGAGAGAGCCAGCCACCCGTTCAAACACTGGGGCACACTGTACAGAGCAGGAATCAGGGGGGCGGGGGCAGCTGGCCGCAGCCGCTGGCTCGCGGTAAGAAAAGTAATTTTCAAAGCCACGCTGACCAGTCCGGCCATCACGGAGAGAGCCAGCCACCCGTTCAAACACTGGGGCACACTGTACAGAGCAGGAATCAGGGGGGCGGGGGCAGCTGGCCGCAGCCGCTGGCTCGCGGTAAGAAAAGTAATTTTCAAAGCCACGCCACGATGGCCAGGCCACAGAGCGAGAGCCAGCCACCCGTTCAAACACTGGGGCACACTGTACAGAGCAGGAATCAGGGGGGCGGGGGCAGCTGGCCGCAGCCGCTGGCTCGCGGTAAGAAAAGTAATTTTCAAAGCCACGCTGACCAGGCCGGCCATCACGGAGAGAGCCAGCCACCCGTTCAAACACTGGGGCACACTGTACAGAGCAGGAATCAGGGGGGCGGGGGCAGCTGGCCGCAGCCGCTGGCTCGCGGTAAGAAAAGTAATTTTCAAAGCCACGCTGACCAGGCCGGCCATCACGGAGAGAGCCAGCCACCCGTTCAAACACTGGGGCACACTGTACAGAGCAGGAATCAGGGGGGCGGGGGCAGCTGGCCGCAGCCGCTGGCTCGCGGTAAGAAAAGTAATTTTCAAAGCCACGCTGACCAGTCCGGCCATCACGGAGAGAGCCAGCCACCCGTTCAAACACTGGGGCACACTGTACAGAGCAGGAATCAGGGGGGCGGGGGCAGCTGGCCGCAGCCGCTGGCTCGCGGTAAGAAAAGTAATTTTAAAGCCACGCCACGATGGCCAGGCCACAGAGCGAGAGCCAGCCACCCGTTCAAACACTGGGGCACACTGTACAGAGCAGGAATCAGGGGGGCGGGGGCAGCTGGCCGCAGCCGCTGGCTCGCGGTAAGAAAAGTAATTTTCAAAGCCACGCCACGATGGCCAGGCCACAGAGCGAGAGCCAGCCACCCGTTCAAACACTGGGGCACACTGTACAGAGCAGGAATCAGGGGGGCGGGGGCAGCTGGCCGCAGCCGCTGGCTCGCGGTAAGAAAAGTAATTTTCAAAGCCACGCTGACCAGTCCGGCCATCACGGAGAGAGCCAGCCACCCGTTCAAACACTGGGGCACACTGTACAGAGCAGGAATCAGGGGGGCGGGGGCAGCTGGCCGCAGCCGCTGGCTCGCGGTAAGAAAAGTAATTTTCAAAGCCACGCTGACCAGGCCGGCCATCACGGAGAGAGCCACCACCCGTTCAAACACTGGGGCACACTGTACAGAGCAGGAATCAGGGGGGCGGGGGCAGCTGGCCGCAGCCGCTGGCTCGCGGTAAGAAAAGTAATTTTCAAAGCCACGCTGACCAGTCCGGCCATCACGGAGAGAGCCAGCCACCCGTTCAAACACTGGGGCACACTGTACAGAGCAGGAATCAGGGGGGCGGGGGCAGCTGGCCGCAGCCGCTGGCTCGCGGTAAGAAAAGTAATTTTCAAAGCCACGCCACGATGGCCAGGCCACAGAGCGAGAGCCAGCCACCCGTTCAAACACTGGGGCACACTGTACAGAGCAGGAATCAGGGGGGCGGGGGCAGCTGGCCGCAGCCGCTGGCTCGCGGTAAGAAAAGTAATTTTCAAAGCCACGCTGACCAGTCCGGCCATCACGGAGAGAGCCAGCCACCCGTTCAAACACTGGGGCACACTGTACAGAGCAGGAATCAGGGGGGCGGGGGCAGCTGGCCGCAGCCGCTGGCTCGCGGTAAGAAAAGTAATTTTCAAAGCCACGCCACGATGGCCAGGCCACAGAGCGAGAGCCAGCCACCCGTTCAAACACTGGGGCACACTGTACAGAGCAGGAATCAGGGGGGCGGGGGCAGCTGGCCGCAGCCGCTGGCTCGCGGTAAGAAAAGTAATTTTCAAAGCCACGCCACGATGGCCAGGCCACAGAGCGAGAGCCAGCCACCCGTTCAAACACTGGGGCACACTGTACAGAGCAGGAATCAGGGGGGCGGGGGCAGCTGGCCGCAGCCGCTGGCTCGCGGTAAGAAAAGTAATTTTCAAAGCCACGCTGACCAGGCCGGCCATCACGGAGAGAGCCAGCCACCCGTTCAAACACTGGGGCACACTGTACAGAGCAGGAATCAGGGGGGCGGGGGCAGCTGGCCGCAGCCGCTGGCTCGCGGTAAGAAAAGTAATTTTCAAAGCCACGCTGACCAGGCCGGCCATCACGGAGAGAGCCAGCCACCCGTTCAAACACTGGGGCACACTGTACAGAGCAGGAATCAGGGGGGCGGGGGCAGCTGGCCGCAGCCGCTGGCTCGCGGTAAGAAAAGTAATTTTCAAAGCCACGCCACGATGGCCAGGCCACAGAGCGAGAGCCAGCCACCCGTTCAAACACTGGGGCACACTGTACAGAGCAGGAATCAGGGGGGCGGGGGCAGCTGGCCGCAGCCGCTGGCTCGCGGTAAGAAAAGTAATTTTCAAAGCCACGCTGACCAGGCCGGCCATCACGGAGAGAGCCAGCCACCCGTTCAAACACTGGGGCACACTGTACAGAGCAGGAATCAGGGGGGCGGGGGCAGCTGGCCGCAGCCGCTGGCTCGCGGTAAGAAAAGTAATTTTCAAAGCCACGCTGACCAGGCCGGCCATCACGGAGAGAGCCAGCCACCCGTTCAAACACTGGGGCACACTGTACAGAGCAGGAATCAGGGGGGCGGGGGCAGCTGGCCGCAGCCGCTGGCTCGCGGTAAGAAAAGTAATTTTCAAAGCCACGCCACGATGGCCAGGCCACAGAGCGAGAGCCAGCCACCCGTTCAAACACTGGGGCACACTGTACAGAGCAGGAATCAGGGGGGCGGGGGCAGCTGGCCGCAGCCGCTGGCTCGCGGTAAGAAAAGTAATTTTCAAAGCCACGCCACGATGGCCAGGCCACAGAGCGAGAGCCAGCCACCCGTTCAAACACTGGGGCACACTGTACAGAGCAGGAATCAGGGGGGCGGGGGCAGCTGGCCGCAGCCGCTGGCTCGCGGTAAGAAAAGTAATTTTCAAAGCCACGCTGACCAGGCCGGCCATCACGGAGAGAGCCAGCCACCCGTTCAAACACTGGGGCACACTGTACAGAGCAGGAATCAGGGGGGCGGGGGCAGCTGGCCGCAGCCGCTGGCTCGCGGTAAGAAAAGTAATTTTCAAAGCCACGCTGACCAGCCGGCCATCACGGAGAGAGCCAGCCACCCGTTCAAACACTGGGGCACACTGTACAGAGCAGGAATCAGGGGGGCGGGGGCAGCTGGCCGCAGCCGCTGGCTCGCGGTAAGAAAAGTAATTTTCAAAGCCACGCTGACCAGTCCGGCCATCACGGAGAGAGCCAGCCACCCGTTCAAACACTGGGGCACACTGTACAGAGCAGGAATCAGGGGGGCGGGGGCAGCTGGCCGCAGCCGCTGGCTCGCGGTAAGAAAAGTAATTTTCAAAGCCACGCCACGATGGCCAGGCCACAGAGCGAGAGCCAGCCACCCGTTCAAACACTGGGGCACACTGTACAGAGCAGGAATCAGGGGGGCGGGGGCAGCTGGCCGCAGCCGCTGGCTCGCGGTAAGAAAAGTAATTTTCAAAGCCACGCTGACCAGGCCGGCCATCACGGAGAGAGCCAGCCACCCGTTCAAACACTGGGGCACACTGTACAGAGCAGGAATCAGGGGGGCGGGGGCAGCTGGCCGCAGCCGCTGGCTCGCGGTAAGAAAAGTAATTTTCAAAGCCACGCTGACCAGGCCGGCCATCACGGAGAGAGCCAGCCACCCGTTCAAACACTGGGGCACACTGTACAGAGCAGGAATCAGGGGGGCGGGGGCAGCTGGCCGCAGCCGCTGGCTCGCGGTAAGAAAAGTAATTTTCAAAGCCACGCTGACCAGTCCGGCCATCACGGAGAGAGCCAGCCACCCGTTCAAACACTGGGGCACACTGTACAGAGCAGGAATCAGGGGGGCGGGGGCAGCTGGCCGCAGCCGCTGGCTCGCGGTAAGAAAAGTAATTTTAAAGCCACGCCACGATGGCCAGGCCACAGAGCGAGAGCCAGCCACCCGTTCAAACACTGGGGCACACTGTACAGAGCAGGAATCAGGGGGGCGGGGGCAGCTGGCCGCAGCCGCTGGCTCGCGGTAAGAAAAGTAATTTTCAAAGCCACGCCACGATGGCCAGGCCACAGAGCGAGAGCCAGCCACCCGTTCAAACACTGGGGCACACTGTACAGAGCAGGAATCAGGGGGGCGGGGGCAGCTGGCCGCAGCCGCTGGCTCGCGGTAAGAAAAGTAATTTTCAAAGCCACGCTGACCAGTCCGGCCATCACGGAGAGAGCCAGCCACCCGTTCAAACACTGGGGCACACTGTACAGAGCAGGAATCAGGGGGGCGGGGGCAGCTGGCCGCAGCCGCTGGCTCGCGGTAAGAAAAGTAATTTTCAAAGCCACGCCACGATGGCCAGGCCACAGAGCGAGAGCCAGCCACCCGTTCAAACACTGGGGCACACTGTACAGAGCAGGAATCAGGGGGGCGGGGGCAGCTGGCCGCAGCCGCTGGCTCGCGGTAAGAAAAGTAATTTTCAAAGCCACGCCACGATGGCCAGGCCACAGAGCGAGAGCCAGCCACCCGTTCAAACACTGGGGCACACTGTACAGAGCAGGAATCAGGGGGGCGGGGGCAGCTGGCCGCAGCCGCTGGCTCGCGGTAAGAAAAGTAATTTTCAAAGCCACGCTGACCAGGCCGGCCATCACGGAGAGAGCCAGCCACCCGTTCAAACACTGGGGCACACTGTACAGAGCAGGAATCAGGGGGGCGGGGGCAGCTGGCCGCAGCCGCTGGCTCGCGGTAAGAAAAGTAATTTTCAAAGCCACGCTGACCAGCCGGCCATCACGGAGAGAGCCAGCCACCCGTTCAAACACTGGGGCACACTGTACAGAGCAGGAATCAGGGGGGCGGGGGCAGCTGGCCGCAGCCGCTGGCTCGCGGTAAGAAAAGTAATTTTCAAAGCCACGCTGACCAGCCGGCCATCACGGAGAGAGCCAGCCACCCGTTCAAACACTGGGGCACACTGTACAGAGCAGGAATCAGGGGGGCGGGGGCAGCTGGCCGCAGCCGCTGGCTCGCGGTAAGAAAAGTAATTTTCAAAGCCACGCCACGATGGCCAGGCCACAGAGCGAGAGCCAGCCACCCGTTCAAACACTGGGGCACACTGTACAGAGCAGGAATCAGGGGGGCGGGGGCAGCTGGCCGCAGCCGCTGGCTCGCGGTAAGAAAAGTAATTTTCAAAGCCACGCTGACCAGGCCGGCCATCACGGAGAGAGCCAGCCACCCGTTCAAACACTGGGGCACACTGTACAGAGCAGGAATCAGGGGGGCGGGGGCAGCTGGCCGCAGCCGCTGGCTCGCGGTAAGAAAAGTAATTTTCAAAGCCACGCTGACCAGGCCGGCCATCACGGAGAGAGCCAGCCACCCGTTCAAACACTGGGGCACACTGTACAGAGCAGGAATCAGGGGGGCGGGGGCAGCTGGCCGCAGCCGCTGGCTCGCGGTAAGAAAAGTAATTTTCAAAGCCACGCTGACCAGTCCGGCCATCACGGAGAGAGCCAGCCACCCGTTCAAACACTGGGGCACACTGTACAGAGCAGGAATCAGGGGGGCGGGGGCAGCTGGCCGCAGCCGCTGGCTCGCGGTAAGAAAAGTAATTTTCAAAGCCACGCCACGATGGCCAGGCCACAGAGCGAGAGCCAGCCACCCGTTCAAACACTGGGGCACACTGTACAGAGCAGGAATCAGGGGGGCGGGGGCAGCTGGCCGCAGCCGCTGGCTCGCGGTAAGAAAAGTAATTTTCAAAGCCACGCCACGATGGCCAGGCCACAGAGCGAGAGCCAGCCACCCGTTCAAACACTGGGGCACACTGTACAGAGCAGGAATCAGGGGGGCGGGGGCAGCTGGCCGCAGCCGCTGGCTCGCGGTAAGAAAAGTAATTTTCAAAGCCACGCTGACCAGCCGGCCATCACGGAGAGAGCCAGCCACCCGTTCAAACACTGGGGCACACTGTACAGAGCAGGAATCAGGGGGGCGGGGGCAGCTGGCCGCAGCCGCTGGCTCGCGGTAAGAAAAGTAATTTTCAAAGCCACGCTGACCAGGCCGGCCATCACGGAGAGAGCCACCACCCGTTCAAACACTGGGGCACACTGTACAGAGCAGGAATCAGGGGGGCGGGGGCAGCTGGCCGCAGCCGCTGGCTCGCGGTAAGAAAAGTAATTTTCAAAGCCACGCTGACCAGTCCGGCCATCACGGAGAGAGCCAGCCACCCGTTCAAACACTGGGGCACACTGTACAGAGCAGGAATCAGGGGGGCGGGGGCAGCTGGCCGCAGCCGCTGGCTCGCGGTAAGAAAAGTAATTTTCAAAGCCACGCCACGATGGCCAGGCCACAGAGCGAGAGCCAGCCACCCGTTCAAACACTGGGGCACACTGTACAGAGCAGGAATCAGGGGGGCGGGGGCAGCTGGCCGCAGCCGCTGGCTCGCGGTAAGAAAAGTAATTTTCAAAGCCACGCTGACCAGTCCGGCCATCACGGAGAGAGCCAGCCACCCGTTCAAACACTGGGGCACACTGTACAGAGCAGGAATCAGGGGGGCGGGGGCAGCTGGCCGCAGCCGCTGGCTCGCGGTAAGAAAAGTAATTTTCAAAGCCACGCCACGATGGCCAGGCCACAGAGCGAGAGCCAGCCACCCGTTCAAACACTGGGGCACACTGTACAGAGCAGGAATCAGGGGGGCGGGGGCAGCTGGCCGCAGCCGCTGGCTCGCGGTAAGAAAAGTAATTTTCAAAGCCACGCCACGATGGCCAGGCCACAGAGCGAGAGCCAGCCACCCGTTCAAACACTGGGGCACACTGTACAGAGCAGGAATCAGGGGGGCGGGGGCAGCTGGCCGCAGCCGCTGGCTCGCGGTAAGAAAAGTAATTTTCAAAGCCACGCTGACCAGGCCGGCCATCACGGAGAGAGCCAGCCACCCGTTCAAACACTGGGGCACACTGTACAGAGCAGGAATCAGGGGGGCGGGGGCAGCTGGCCGCAGCCGCTGGCTCGCGGTAAGAAAAGTAATTTTCAAAGCCACGCTGACCAGTCCGGCCATCACGGAGAGAGCCAGCCACCCGTTCAAACACTGGGGCACACTGTACAGAGCAGGAATCAGGGGGGCGGGGGCAGCTGGCCGCAGCCGCTGGCTCGCGGTAAGAAAAGTAATTTTAAAGCCACGCCACGATGGCCAGGCCACAGAGCGAGAGCCAGCCACCCGTTCAAACACTGGGGCACACTGTACAGAGCAGGAATCAGGGGGGCGGGGGCAGCTGGCCGCAGCCGCTGGCTCGCGGTAAGAAAAGTAATTTTCAAAGCCACGCTGACCAGGCCGGCCATCACGGAGAGAGCCAGCCACCCGTTCAAACACTGGGGCACACTGTACAGAGCAGGAATCAGGGGGGCGGGGGCAGCTGGCCGCAGCCGCTGGCTCGCGGTAAGAAAAGTAATTTTCAAAGCCACGCTGACCAGTCCGGCCATCACGGAGAGAGCCAGCCACCCGTTCAAACACTGGGGCACACTGTACAGAGCAGGAATCAGGGGGGCGGGGGCAGCTGGCCGCAGCCGCTGGCTCGCGGTAAGAAAAGTAATTTTTAAAGCCACGCCACGATGGCCAGGCCACAGAGCGAGAGCCAGCCACCCGTTCAAACACTGGGGCACACTGTACAGAGCAGGAATCAGGGGGGCGGGGGCAGCTGGCCGCAGCCGCTGGCTCGCGGTAAGAAAAGTAATTTTCAAAGCCACGCCACGATGGCCAGGCCACAGAGCGAGAGCCAGCCACCCGTTCAAACACTGGGGCACACTGTACAGAGCAGGAATCAGGGGGGCGGGGGCAGCTGGCCGCAGCCGCTGGCTCGCGGTAAGAAAAGTAATTTTCAAAGCCACGCTGACCAGGCCGGCCATCACGGAGAGAGCCAGCCACCCGTTCAAACACTGGGGCACACTGTACAGAGCAGGAATCAGGGGGGCGGGGGCAGCTGGCCGCAGCCGCTGGCTCGCGGTAAGAAAAGTAATTTTCAAAGCCACGCTGACCAGCCGGCCATCACGGAGAGAGCCACCACCCGTTCAAACACTGGGGCACACTGTACAGAGCAGGAATCAGGGGGGCGGGGGCAGCTGGCCGCAGCCGCTGGCTCGCGGTAAGAAAAGTAATTTTCAAAGCCACGCTGACCAGTCCGGCCATCACGGAGAGAGCCAGCCACCCGTTCAAACACTGGGGCACACTGTACAGAGCAGGAATCAGGGGGGCGGGGGCAGCTGGCCGCAGCCGCTGGCTCGCGGTAAGAAAAGTAATTTTCAAAGCCACGCCACGATGGCCAGGCCACAGAGCGAGAGCCAGCCACCCGTTCAAACACTGGGGCACACTGTACAGAGCAGGAATCAGGGGGGCGGGGGCAGCTGGCCGCAGCCGCTGGCTCGCGGTAAGAAAAGTAATTTTCAAAGCCACGCTGACCAGTCCGGCCATCACGGAGAGAGCCACACACCCGTTCAAACACTGGGGCACACTGTACAGAGCAGGAATCAGGGGGGCGGGGGCAGCTGGCCGCAGCCGCTGGCTCGCGGTAAGAAAAGTAATTTTCAAAGCCACGCTGACCAGGCCGGCCATCACGGAGAGAGCCAGCCACCCGTTCAAACACTGGGGCACACTGTACAGAGCAGGAATCAGGGGGGCGGGGGCAGCTGGCCGCAGCCGCTGGCTCGCGGTAAGAAAAGTAATTTTCAAAGCCACGCTGACCAGTCCGGCCATCACGGAGAGAGCCAGCCACCCGTTCAAACACTGGGGCACACTGTACAGAGCAGGAATCAGGGGGGCGGGGGCAGCTGGCCGCAGCCGCTGGCTCGCGGTAAGAAAAGTAATTTTTAAAGCCACGCCACGATGGCCAGGCCACAGAGCGAGAGCCAGCCACCCGTTCAAACACTGGGGCACACTGTACAGAGCAGGAATCAGGGGGGCGGGGGCAGCTGGCCGCAGCCGCTGGCTCGCGGTAAGAAAAGTAATTTTCAAAGCCACGCCACGATGGCCAGGCCACAGAGCGAGAGCCAGCCACCCGTTCAAACACTGGGGCACACTGTACAGAGCAGGAATCAGGGGGGCGGGGGCAGCTGGCCGCAGCCGCTGGCTCGCGGTAAGAAAAGTAATTTTCAAAGCCACGCTGACCAGTCCGGCCATCACGGAGAGAGCCAGCCACCCGTTCAAACACTGGGGCACACTGTACAGAGCAGGAATCAGGGGGGCGGGGGCAGCTGGCCGCAGCCGCTGGCTCGCGGTAAGAAAAGTAATTTTCAAAGCCACGCTGACCAGTCCGGCCATCACGGAGAGAGCCACACACCCGTTCAAACACTGGGGCACACTGTACAGAGCAGGAATCAGGGGGGCGGGGGCAGCTGGCCGCAGCCGCTGGCTCGCGGTAAGAAAAGTAATTTTCAAAGCCACGCTGACCAGTCCGGCCATCACGGAGAGAGCCAGCCACCCGTTCAAACACTGGGGCACACTGTACAGAGCAGGAATCAGGGGGGCGGGGGCAGCTGGCCGCAGCCGCTGGCTCGCGGTAAGAAAAGTAATTTTCAAAGCCACGCCACGATGGCCAGGCCACAGAGCGAGAGCCAGCCACCCGTTCAAACACTGGGGCACACTGTACAGAGCAGGAATCAGGGGGGCGGGGGCAGCTGGCCGCAGCCGCTGGCTCGCGGTAAGAAAAGTAATTTTCAAAGCCACGCTGACCAGTCCGGCCATCACGGAGAGAGCCAGCCACCCGTTCAAACACTGGGGCACACTGTACAGAGCAGGAATCAGGGGGGCGGGGGCAGCTGGCCGCAGCCGCTGGCTCGCGGTAAGAAAAGTAATTTTTAAAGCCACGCCACGATGGCCAGGCCACAGAGCGAGAGCCAGCCACCCGTTCAAACACTGGGGCACACTGTACAGAGCAGGAATCAGGGGGGCGGGGGCAGCTGGCCGCAGCCGCTGGCTCGCGGTAAGAAAAGTAATTTTCAAAGCCACGCCACGATGGCCAGGCCACAGAGCGAGAGCCAGCCACCCGTTCAAACACTGGGGCACACTGTACAGAGCAGGAATCAGGGGGGCGGGGGCAGCTGGCCGCAGCCGCTGGCTCGCGGTAAGAAAAGTAATTTTCAAAGCCACGCTGACCAGGCCGGCCATCACGGAGAGAGCCAGCCACCCGTTCAAACACTGGGGCACACTGTACAGAGCAGGAATCAGGGGGGCGGGGGCAGCTGGCCGCAGCCGCTGGCTCGCGGTAAGAAAAGTAATTTTCAAAGCCACGCTGACCAGTCCGGCCATCACGGAGAGAGCCAGCCACCCGTTCAAACACTGGGGCACACTGTACAGAGCAGGAATCAGGGGGGCGGGGGCAGCTGGCCGCAGCCGCTGGCTCGCGGTAAGAAAAGTAATTTTCAAAGCCACGCCACGATGGCCAGGCCACAGAGCGAGAGCCAGCCACCCGTTCAAACACTGGGGCACACTGTACAGAGCAGGAATCAGGGGGGCGGGGGCAGCTGGCCGCAGCCGCTGGCTCGCGGTAAGAAAAGTAATTTTCAAAGCCACGCTGACCAGGCCGGCCATCACGGAGAGAGCCAGCCACCCGTTCAAACACTGGGGCACACTGTACAGAGCAGGAATCAGGGGGGCGGGGGCAGCTGGCCGCAGCCGCTGGCTCGCGGTAAGAAAAGTAATTTTCAAAGCCACGCTGACCAGTCCGGCCATCACGGAGAGAGCCAGCCACCCGTTCAAACACTGGGGCACACTGTACAGAGCAGGAATCAGGGGGGCGGGGGCAGCTGGCCGCAGCCGCTGGCTCGCGGTAAGAAAAGTAATTTTAAAGCCACGCCACGATGGCCAGGCCACAGAGCGAGAGCCAGCCACCCGTTCAAACACTGGGGCACACTGTACAGAGCAGGAATCAGGGGGGCGGGGGCAGCTGGCCGCAGCCGCTGGCTCGCGGTAAGAAAAGTAATTTTCAAAGCCACGCCACGATGGCCAGGCCACAGAGCGAGAGCCAGCCACCCGTTCAAACACTGGGGCACACTGTACAGAGCAGGAATCAGGGGGGCGGGGGCAGCTGGCCGCAGCCGCTGGCTCGCGGTAAGAAAAGTAATTTTCAAAGCCACGCTGACCAGGCCGGCCATCACGGAGAGAGCCAGCCACCCGTTCAAACACTGGGGCACACTGTACAGAGCAGGAATCAGGGGGGCGGGGGCAGCTGGCCGCAGCCGCTGGCTCGCGGTAAGAAAAGTAATTTTCAAAGCCACGCTGACCAGCCGGCCATCACGGAGAGAGCCACCACCCGTTCAAACACTGGGGCACACTGTACAGAGCAGGAATCAGGGGGGCGGGGGCAGCTGGCCGCAGCCGCTGGCTCGCGGTAAGAAAAGTAATTTTCAAAGCCACGCTGACCAGCCGGCCATCACGGAGAGAGCCAGCCACCCGTTCAAACACTGGGGCACACTGTACAGAGCAGGAATCAGGGGGGCGGGGGCAGCTGGCCGCAGCCGCTGGCTCGCGGTAAGAAAAGTAATTTTCAAAGCCACGCCACGATGGCCAGGCCACAGAGCGAGAGCCAGCCACCCGTTCAAACACTGGGGCACACTGTACAGAGCAGGAATCAGGGGGGCGGGGGCAGCTGGCCGCAGCCGCTGGCTCGCGGTAAGAAAAGTAATTTTCAAAGCCACGCTGACCAGTCCGGCCATCACGGAGAGAGCCACACACCCGTTCAAACACTGGGGCACACTGTACAGAGCAGGAATCAGGGGGGCGGGGGCAGCTGGCCGCAGCCGCTGGCTCGCGGTAAGAAAAGTAATTTTCAAAGCCACGCTGACCAGGCCGGCCATCACGGAGAGAGCCAGCCACCCGTTCAAACACTGGGGCACACTGTACAGAGCAGGAATCAGGGGGGCGGGGGCAGCTGGCCGCAGCCGCTGGCTCGCGGTAAGAAAAGTAATTTTCAAAGCCACGCTGACCAGTCCGGCCATCACGGAGAGAGCCAGCCACCCGTTCAAACACTGGGGCACACTGTACAGAGCAGGAATCAGGGGGGCGGGGGCAGCTGGCCGCAGCCGCTGGCTCGCGGTAAGAAAAGTAATTTTTAAAGCCACGCCACGATGGCCAGGCCACAGAGCGAGAGCCAGCCACCCGTTCAAACACTGGGGCACACTGTACAGAGCAGGAATCAGGGGGGCGGGGGCAGCTGGCCGCAGCCGCTGGCTCGCGGTAAGAAAAGTAATTTTCAAAGCCACGCCACGATGGCCAGGCCACAGAGCGAGAGCCAGCCACCCGTTCAAACACTGGGGCACACTGTACAGAGCAGGAATCAGGGGGGCGGGGGCAGCTGGCCGCAGCCGCTGGCTCGCGGTAAGAAAAGTAATTTTCAAAGCCACGCTGACCAGTCCGGCCATCACGGAGAGAGCCAGCCACCCGTTCAAACACTGGGGCACACTGTACAGAGCAGGAATCAGGGGGGCGGGGGCAGCTGGCCGCAGCCGCTGGCTCGCGGTAAGAAAAGTAATTTTCAAAGCCACGCCACGATGGCCAGGCCACAGAGCGAGAGCCAGCCACCCGTTCAAACACTGGGGCACACTGTACAGAGCAGGAATCAGGGGGGCGGGGGCAGCTGGCCGCAGCCGCTGGCTCGCGGTAAGAAAAGTAATTTTCAAAGCCACGCCACGATGGCCAGGCCACAGAGCGAGAGCCAGCCACCCGTTCAAACACTGGGGCACACTGTACAGAGCAGGAATCAGGGGGGCGGGGGCAGCTGGCCGCAGCCGCTGGCTCGCGGTAAGAAAAGTAATTTTCAAAGCCACGCTGACCAGGCCGGCCATCACGGAGAGAGCCAGCCACCCGTTCAAACACTGGGGCACACTGTACAGAGCAGGAATCAGGGGGGCGGGGGCAGCTGGCCGCAGCCGCTGGCTCGCGGTAAGAAAAGTAATTTTCAAAGCCACGCTGACCAGTCCGGCCATCACGGAGAGAGCCAGCCACCCGTTCAAACACTGGGGCACACTGTACAGAGCAGGAATCAGGGGGGCGGGGGCAGCTGGCCGCAGCCGCTGGCTCGCGGTAAGAAAAGTAATTTTCAAAGCCACGCTGACCAGGCCGGCCATCACGGAGAGAGCCAGCCACCCGTTCAAACACTGGGGCACACTGTACAGAGCAGGAATCAGGGGGGCGGGGGCAGCTGGCCGCAGCCGCTGGCTCGCGGTAAGAAAAGTAATTTTCAAAGCCACGCCACGATGGCCAGGCCACAGAGCGAGAGCCAGCCACCCGTTCAAACACTGGGGCACACTGTACAGAGCAGGAATCAGGGGGGCGGGGGCAGCTGGCCGCAGCCGCTGGCTCGCGGTAAGAAAAGTAATTTTCAAAGCCACGCTGACCAGGCCGGCCATCACGGAGAGAGCCAGCCACCCGTTCAAACACTGGGGCACACTGTACAGAGCAGGAATCAGGGGGGCGGGGGCAGCTGGCCGCAGCCGCTGGCTCGCGGTAAGAAAAGTAATTTTCAAAGCCACGCTGACCAGGCCGGCCATCACGGAGAGAGCCAGCCACCCGTTCAAACACTGGGGCACACTGTACAGAGCAGGAATCAGGGGGGCGGGGGCAGCTGGCCGCAGCCGCTGGCTCGCGGTAAGAAAAGTAATTTTCAAAGCCACGCTGACCAGCCGGCCATCACGGAGAGAGCCAGCCACCCGTTCAAACACTGGGGCACACTGTACAGAGCAGGAATCAGGGGGGCGGGGGCAGCTGGCCGCAGCCGCTGGCTCGCGGTAAGAAAAGTAATTTTCAAAGCCACGCCACGATGGCCAGGCCACAGAGCGAGAGCCAGCCACCCGTTCAAACACTGGGGCACACTGTACAGAGCAGGAATCAGGGGGGCGGGGGCAGCTGGCCGCAGCCGCTGGCTCGCGGTAAGAAAAGTAATTTTCAAAGCCACGCTGACCAGTCCGGCCATCACGGAGAGAGCCAGCCACCCGTTCAAACACTGGGGCACACTGTACAGAGCAGGAATCAGGGGGGCGGGGGCAGCTGGCCGCAGCCGCTGGCTCGCGGTAAGAAAAGTAATTTTAAAGCCACGCCACGATGGCCAGGCCACAGAGCGAGAGCCAGCCACCCGTTCAAACACTGGGGCACACTGTACAGAGCAGGAATCAGGGGGGCGGGGGCAGCTGGCCGCAGCCGCTGGCTCGCGGTAAGAAAAGTAATTTTCAAAGCCACGCTGACCAGGCCGGCCATCACGGAGAGAGCCAGCCACCCGTTCAAACACTGGGGCACACTGTACAGAGCAGGAATCAGGGGGGCGGGGGCAGCTGGCCGCAGCCGCTGGCTCGCGGTAAGAAAAGTAATTTTCAAAGCCACGCTGACCAGCCGGCCATCACGGAGAGAGCCAGCCACCCGTTCAAACACTGGGGCACACTGTACAGAGCAGGAATCAGGGGGGCGGGGGCAGCTGGCCGCAGCCGCTGGCTCGCGGTAAGAAAAGTAATTTTCAAAGCCACGCCACGATGGCCAGGCCACAGAGCGAGAGCCAGCCACCCGTTCAAACACTGGGGCACACTGTACAGAGCAGGAATCAGGGGGGCGGGGGCAGCTGGCCGCAGCCGCTGGCTCGCGGTAAGAAAAGTAATTTTCAAAGCCACGCCACGATGGCCAGGCCACAGAGCGAGAGCCAGCCACCCGTTCAAACACTGGGGCACACTGTACAGAGCAGGAATCAGGGGGGCGGGGGCAGCTGGCCGCAGCCGCTGGCTCGCGGTAAGAAAAGTAATTTTCAAAGCCACGCCACGATGGCCAGGCCACAGAGCGAGAGCCAGCCACCCGTTCAAACACTGGGGCACACTGTACAGAGCAGGAATCAGGGGGGCGGGGGCAGCTGGCCGCAGCCGCTGGCTCGCGGTAAGAAAAGTAATTTTCAAAGCCACGCCACGATGGCCAGGCCACAGAGCGAGAGCCAGCCACCCGTTCAAACACTGGGGCACACTGTACAGAGCAGGAATCAGGGGGGCGGGGGCAGCTGGCCGCAGCCGCTGGCTCGCGGTAAGAAAAGTAATTTTCAAAGCCACGCTGACCAGGCCGGCCATCACGGAGAGAGCCAGCCACCCGTTCAAACACTGGGGCACACTGTACAGAGCAGGAATCAGGGGGGCGGGGGCAGCTGGCCGCAGCCGCTGGCTCGCGGTAAGAAAAGTAATTTTCAAAGCCACGCTGACCAGTCCGGCCATCACGGAGAGAGCCAGCCACCCGTTCAAACACTGGGGCACACTGTACAGAGCAGGAATCAGGGGGGCGGGGGCAGCTGGCCGCAGCCGCTGGCTCGCGGTAAGAAAAGTAATTTTAAAGCCACGCCACGATGGCCAGGCCACAGAGCGAGAGCCAGCCACCCGTTCAAACACTGGGGCACACTGTACAGAGCAGGAATCAGGGGGGCGGGGGCAGCTGGCCGCAGCCGCTGGCTCGCGGTAAGAAAAGTAATTTTCAAAGCCACGCCACGATGGCCAGGCCACAGAGCGAGAGCCAGCCACCCGTTCAAACACTGGGGCACACTGTACAGAGCAGGAATCAGGGGGGCGGGGGCAGCTGGCCGCAGCCGCTGGCTCGCGGTAAGAAAAGTAATTTTCAAAGCCACGCTGACCAGTCCGGCCATCACGGAGAGAGCCAGCCACCCGTTCAAACACTGGGGCACACTGTACAGAGCAGGAATCAGGGGGGCGGGGGCAGCTGGCCGCAGCCGCTGGCTCGCGGTAAGAAAAGTAATTTTCAAAGCCACGCTGACCAGGCCGGCCATCACGGAGAGAGCCAGCCACCCGTTCAAACACTGGGGCACACTGTACAGAGCAGGAATCAGGGGGGCGGGGGCAGCTGGCCGCAGCCGCTGGCTCGCGGTAAGAAAAGTAATTTTCAAAGCCACGCTGACCAGCCGGCCATCACGGAGAGAGCCAGCCACCCGTTCAAACACTGGGGCACACTGTACAGAGCAGGAATCAGGGGGGCGGGGGCAGCTGGCCGCAGCCGCTGGCTCGCGGTAAGAAAAGTAATTTTCAAAGCCACGCCACGATGGCCAGGCCACAGAGCGAGAGCCAGCCACCCGTTCAAACACTGGGGCACACTGTACAGAGCAGGAATCAGGGGGGCGGGGGCAGCTGGCCGCAGCCGCTGGCTCGCGGTAAGAAAAGTAATTTTCAAAGCCACGCCACGATGGCCAGGCCACAGAGCGAGAGCCAGCCACCCGTTCAAACACTGGGGCACACTGTACAGAGCAGGAATCAGGGGGGCGGGGGCAGCTGGCCGCAGCCGCTGGCTCGCGGTAAGAAAAGTAATTTTCAAAGCCACGCTGACCAGGCCGGCCATCACGGAGAGAGCCAGCCACCCGTTCAAACACTGGGGCACACTGTACAGAGCAGGAATCAGGGGGGCGGGGGCAGCTGGCCGCAGCCGCTGGCTCGCGGTAAGAAAAGTAATTTTCAAAGCCACGCTGACCAGGCCGGCCATCACGGAGAGAGCCAGCCACCCGTTCAAACACTGGGGCACACTGTACAGAGCAGGAATCAGGGGGGCGGGGGCAGCTGGCCGCAGCCGCTGGCTCGCGGTAAGAAAAGTAATTTTCAAAGCCACGCCACGATGGCCAGGCCACAGAGCGAGAGCCAGCCACCCGTTCAAACACTGGGGCACACTGTACAGAGCAGGAATCAGGGGGGCGGGGGCAGCTGGCCGCAGCCGCTGGCTCGCGGTAAGAAAAGTAATTTTCAAAGCCACGCCACGATGGCCAGGCCACAGAGCGAGAGCCAGCCACCCGTTCAAACACTGGGGCACACTGTACAGAGCAGGAATCAGGGGGGCGGGGGCAGCTGGCCGCAGCCGCTGGCTCGCGGTAAGAAAAGTAATTTTCAAAGCCACGCCACGATGGCCAGGCCACAGAGAGAGAGCCAGCCACCCGTTCAAACACTGGGGCACACTGTACAGAGCAGGAATCAGGGGGGCGGGGGCAGCTGGCCGCAGCCGCTGGCTCGCGGTAAGAAAAGTAATTTTCAAAGCCACGCTGACCAGGCCGGCCATCACGGAGAGAGCCAGCCACCCGTTCAAACACTGGGGCACACTGTACAGAGCAGGAATCAGGGGGGCGGGGGCAGCTGGCCGCAGCCGCTGGCTCGCGGTAAGAAAAGTAATTTTCAAAGCCACGCCACGATGGCCAGGCCACAGAGCGAGAGCCAGCCACCCGTTCAAACACTGGGGCACACTGTACAGAGCAGGAATCAGGGGGGCGGGGGCAGCTGGCCGCAGCCGCTGGCTCGCGGTAAGAAAAGTAATTTTCAAAGCCACGCCACGATGGCCAGGCCACAGAGCGAGAGCCAGCCACCCGTTCAAACACTGGGGCACACTGTACAGAGCAGGAATCAGGGGGGCGGGGGCAGCTGGCCGCAGCCGCTGGCTCGCGGTAAGAAAAGTAATTTTCAAAGCCACGCTGACCAGGCCGGCCATCACGGAGAGAGCCAGCCACCCGTTCAAACACTGGGGCACACTGTACAGAGCAGGAATCAGGGGGGCGGGGGCAGCTGGCCGCAGCCGCTGGCTCGCGGTAAGAAAAGTAATTTTCAAAGCCACGCTGACCAGCCGGCCATCACGGAGAGAGCCAGCCACCCGTTCAAACACTGGGGCACACTGTACAGAGCAGGAATCAGGGGGGCGGGGGCAGCTGGCCGCAGCCGCTGGCTCGCGGTAAGAAAAGTAATTTTCAAAGCCACGCCACGATGGCCAGGCCACAGAGCGAGAGCCAGCCACCCGTTCAAACACTGGGGCACACTGTACAGAGCAGGAATCAGGGGGGCGGGGGCAGCTGGCCGCAGCCGCTGGCTCGCGGTAAGAAAAGTAATTTTCAAAGCCACGCCACGATGGCCAGGCCACAGAGCGAGAGCCAGCCACCCGTTCAAACACTGGGGCACACTGTACAGAGCAGGAATCAGGGGGGCGGGGGCAGCTGGCCGCAGCCGCTGGCTCGCGGTAAGAAAAGTAATTTTCAAAGCCACGCTGACCAGGCCGGCCATCACGGAGAGAGCCAGCCACCCGTTCAAACACTGGGGCACACTGTACAGAGCAGGAATCAGGGGGGCGGGGGCAGCTGGCCGCAGCCGCTGGCTCGCGGTAAGAAAAGTAATTTTCAAAGCCACGCCACGATGGCCAGGCCACAGAGCGAGAGCCAGCCACCCGTTCAAACACTGGGGCACACTGTACAGAGCAGGAATCAGGGGGGCGGGGGCAGCTGGCCGCAGCCGCTGGCTCGCGGTAAGAAAAGTAATTTTCAAAGCCACGCTGACCAGGCCGGCCATCACGGAGAGAGCCAGCCACCCGTTCAAACACTGGGGCACACTGTACAGAGCAGGAATCAGGGGGGCGGGGGCAGCTGGCCGCAGCCGCTGGCTCGCGGTAAGAAAAGTAATTTTCAAAGCCACGCTGACCAGTCCGGCCATCACGGAGAGAGCCAGCCACCCGTTCAAACACTGGGGCACACTGTACAGAGCAGGAATCAGGGGGGCGGGGGCAGCTGGCCGCAGCCGCTGGCTCGCGGTAAGAAAAGTAATTTTCAAAGCCACGCCACGATGGCCAGGCCACAGAGCGAGAGCCAGCCACCCGTTCAAACACTGGGGCACACTGTACAGAGCAGGAATCAGGGGGGCGGGGGCAGCTGGCCGCAGCCGCTGGCTCGCGGTAAGAAAAGTAATTTTCAAAGCCACGCCACGATGGCCAGGCCACAGAGCGAGAGCCAGCCACCCGTTCAAACACTGGGGCACACTGTACAGAGCAGGAATCAGGGGGGCGGGGGCAGCTGGCCGCAGCCGCTGGCTCGCGGTAAGAAAAGTAATTTTCAAAGCCACGCCACGATGGCCAGGCCACAGAGCGAGAGCCAGCCACCCGTTCAAACACTGGGGCACACTGTACAGAGCAGGAATCAGGGGGGCGGGGGCAGCTGGCCGCAGCCGCTGGCTCGCGGTAAGAAAAGTAATTTTCAAAGCCACGCTGACGATGGCCAGGCCACAGAGCGAGAGCCAGCCACCCGTTCAAACACTGGGGCACACTGTACAGAGCAGGAATCAGGGGGGCGGGGGCAGCTGGCCGCAGCCGCTGGCTCGCGGTAAGAAAAGTAATTTTCAAAGCCACGCTGACCAGCCGGCCATCACGGAGAGAGCCAGCCACCCGTTCAAACACTGGGGCACACTGTACAGAGCAGGAATCAGGGGGGCGGGGGCAGCTGGCCGCAGCCGCTGGCTCGCGGTAAGAAAAGTAATTTTCAAAGCCACGCTGACCAGGCCGGCCATCACGGAGAGAGCCAGCCACCCGTTCAAACACTGGGGCACACTGTACAGAGCAGGAATCAGGGGGGCGGGGGCAGCTGGCCGCAGCCGCTGGCTCGCGGTAAGAAAAGTAATTTTTAAAGCCACGCCACGATGGCCAGGCCACAGAGCGAGAGCCAGCCACCCGTTCAAACACTGGGGCACACTGTACAGAGCAGGAATCAGGGGGGCGGGGGCAGCTGGCCGCAGCCGCTGGCTCGCGGTAAGAAAAGTAATTTTCAAAGCCACGCCACGATGGCCAGGCCACAGAGCGAGAGCCAGCCACCCGTTCAAACACTGGGGCACACTGTACAGAGCAGGAATCAGGGGGGCGGGGGCAGCTGGCCGCAGCCGCTGGCTCGCGGTAAGAAAAGTAATTTTCAAAGCCACGCTGACCAGGCCGGCCATCACGGAGAGAGCCAGCCACCCGTTCAAACACTGGGGCACACTGTACAGAGCAGGAATCAGGGGGGCGGGGGCAGCTGGCCGCAGCCGCTGGCTCGCGGTAAGAAAAGTAATTTTCAAAGCCACGCTGACCAGTCCGGCCATCACGGAGAGAGCCAGCCACCCGTTCAAACACTGGGGCACACTGTACAGAGCAGGAATCAGGGGGGCGGGGGCAGCTGGCCGCAGCCGCTGGCTCGCGGTAAGAAAAGTAATTTTCAAAGCCACGCCACGATGGCCAGGCCACAGAGCGAGAGCCAGCCACCCGTTCAAACACTGGGGCACACTGTACAGAGCAGGAATCAGGGGGGCGGGGGCAGCTGGCCGCAGCCGCTGGCTCGCGGTAAGAAAAGTAATTTTCAAAGCCACGCCACGATGGCCAGGCCACAGAGCGAGAGCCAGCCACCCGTTCAAACACTGGGGCACACTGTACAGAGCAGGAATCAGGGGGGCGGGGGCAGCTGGCCGCAGCCGCTGGCTCGCGGTAAGAAAAGTAATTTTCAAAGCCACGCCACGATGGCCAGGCCACAGAGCGAGAGCCAGCCACCCGTTCAAACACTGGGGCACACTGTACAGAGCAGGAATCAGGGGGGCGGGGGCAGCTGGCCGCAGCCGCTGGCTCGCGGTAAGAAAAGTAATTTTCAAAGCCACGCTGACCAGTCCGGCCATCACGGAGAGAGCCAGCCACCCGTTCAAACACTGGGGCACACTGTACAGAGCAGGAATCAGGGGGGCGGGGGCAGCTGGCCGCAGCCGCTGGCTCGCGGTAAGAAAAGTAATTTTCAAAGCCACGCCACGATGGCCAGGCCACAGAGCGAGAGCCAGCCACCCGTTCAAACACTGGGGCACACTGTACAGAGCAGGAATCAGGGGGGCGGGGGCAGCTGGCCGCAGCCGCTGGCTCGCGGTAAGAAAAGTAATTTTCAAAGCCACGCCACGATGGCCAGGCCACAGAGCGAGAGCCAGCCACCCGTTCAAACACTGGGGCACACTGTACAGAGCAGGAATCAGGGGGGCGGGGGCAGCTGGCCGCAGCCGCTGGCTCGCGGTAAGAAAAGTAATTTTCAAAGCCACGCTGACCAGCCGGCCATCACGGAGAGAGCCAGCCACCCGTTCAAACACTGGGGCACACTGTACAGAGCAGGAATCAGGGGGGCGGGGGCAGCTGGCCGCAGCCGCTGGCTCGCGGTAAGAAAAGTAATTTTCAAAGCCACGCTGACCAGTCCGGCCATCACGGAGAGAGCCAGCCACCCGTTCAAACACTGGGGCACACTGTACAGAGCAGGAATCAGGGGGGCGGGGGCAGCTGGCCGCAGCCGCTGGCTCGCGGTAAGAAAAGTAATTTTCAAAGCCACGCTGACCAGTCCGGCCATCACGGAGAGAGCCAGCCACCCGTTCAAACACTGGGGCACACTGTACAGAGCAGGAATCAGGGGGGCGGGGGCAGCTGGCCGCAGCCGCTGGCTCGCGGTAAGAAAAGTAATTTTCAAAGCCACGCCACGATGGCCAGGCCACAGAGCGAGAGCCAGCCACCCGTTCAAACACTGGGGCACACTGTACAGAGCAGGAATCAGGGGGGCGGGGGCAGCTGGCCGCAGCCGCTGGCTCGCGGTAAGAAAAGTAATTTTCAAAGCCACGCCACGATGGCCAGGCCACAGAGCGAGAGCCAGCCACCCGTTCAAACACTGGGGCACACTGTACAGAGCAGGAATCAGGGGGGCGGGGGCAGCTGGCCGCAGCCGCTGGCTCGCGGTAAGAAAAGTAATTTTCAAAGCCACGCTGACCAGGCCGGCCATCACGGAGAGAGCCAGCCACCCGTTCAAACACTGGGGCACACTGTACAGAGCAGGAATCAGGGGGGCGGGGGCAGCTGGCCGCAGCCGCTGGCTCGCGGTAAGAAAAGTAATTTTCAAAGCCACGCTGACCAGCCGGCCATCACGGAGAGAGCCAGCCACCCGTTCAAACACTGGGGCACACTGTACAGAGCAGGAATCAGGGGGGCGGGGGCAGCTGGCCGCAGCCGCTGGCTCGCGGTAAGAAAAGTAATTTTCAAAGCCACGCCACGATGGCCAGGCCACAGAGCGAGAGCCAGCCACCCGTTCAAACACTGGGGCACACTGTACAGAGCAGGAATCAGGGGGGCGGGGGCAGCTGGCCGCAGCCGCTGGCTCGCGGTAAGAAAAGTAATTTTCAAAGCCACGCCACGATGGCCAGGCCACAGAGCGAGAGCCAGCCACCCGTTCAAACACTGGGGCACACTGTACAGAGCAGGAATCAGGGGGGCGGGGGCAGCTGGCCGCAGCCGCTGGCTCGCGGTAAGAAAAGTAATTTTCAAAGCCACGCCACGATGGCCAGGCCACAGAGAGAGAGCCAGCCACCCGTTCAAACACTGGGGCACACTGTACAGAGCAGGAATCAGGGGGGCGGGGGCAGCTGGCCGCAGCCGCTGGCTCGCGGTAAGAAAAGTAATTTTCAAAGCCACGCCACGATGGCCAGGCCACAGAGCGAGAGCCAGCCACCCGTTCAAACACTGGGGCACACTGTACAGAGCAGGAATCAGGGGGGCGGGGGCAGCTGGCCGCAGCCGCTGGCTCGCGGTAAGAAAAGTAATTTTCAAAGCCACGCTGACCAGGCCGGCCATCACGGAGAGAGCCAGCCACCCGTTCAAACACTGGGGCACACTGTACAGAGCAGGAATCAGGGGGGCGGGGGCAGCTGGCCGCAGCCGCTGGCTCGCGGTAAGAAAAGTAATTTTCAAAGCCACGCTGACCAGTCCGGCCATCACGGAGAGAGCCAGCCACCCGTTCAAACACTGGGGCACACTGTACAGAGCAGGAATCAGGGGGGCGGGGGCAGCTGGCCGCAGCCGCTGGCTCGCGGTAAGAAAAGTAATTTTCAAAGCCACGCCACGATGGCCAGGCCACAGAGCGAGAGCCAGCCACCCGTTCAAACACTGGGGCACACTGTACAGAGCAGGAATCAGGGGGGCGGGGGCAGCTGGCCGCAGCCGCTGGCTCGCGGTAAGAAAAGTAATTTTCAAAGCCACGCCACGATGGCCAGGCCACAGAGCGAGAGCCAGCCACCCGTTCAAACACTGGGGCACACTGTACAGAGCAGGAATCAGGGGGGCGGGGGCAGCTGGCCGCAGCCGCTGGCTCGCGGTAAGAAAAGTAATTTTCAAAGCCACGCCACGATGGCCGGCCACAGAGCGAGAGCCAGCCACCCGTTCAAACACTGGGGCACACTGTACAGAGCAGGAATCAGGGGGGCGGGGGCAGCTGGCCGCAGCCGCTGGCTCGCGGTAAGAAAAGTAATTTTCAAAGCCACGCTGACCAGGCCGGCCATCACGGAGAGAGCCAGCCACCCGTTCAAACACTGGGGCACACTGTACAGAGCAGGAATCAGGGGGGCGGGGGCAGCTGGCCGCAGCCGCTGGCTCGCGGTAAGAAAAGTAATTTTCAAAGCCACGCTGACCAGTCCGGCCATCACGGAGAGAGCCAGCCACCCGTTCAAACACTGGGGCACACTGTACAGAGCAGGAATCAGGGGGGCGGGGGCAGCTGGCCGCAGCCGCTGGCTCGCGGTAAGAAAAGTAATTTTCAAAGCCACGCTGACCAGGCCGGCCATCAGAGAGAGAGCCAGCCACCCGTTCAAACACTGGGGCACACTGTACAGAGCAGGAATCAGGGGGGCGGGGGCAGCTGGCCGCAGCCGCTGGCTCGCGGTAAGAAAAGTAATTTTCAAAGCCACGCCACGATGGCCAGGCCACAGAGCGAGAGCCAGCCACCCGTTCAAACACTGGGGCACACTGTACAGAGCAGGAATCAGGGGGGCGGGGGCAGCTGGCCGCAGCCGCTGGCTCGCGGTAAGAAAAGTAATTTTCAAAGCCACGCCACGATGGCCAGGCCACAGAGCGAGAGCCAGCCACCCGTTCAAACACTGGGGCACACTGTACAGAGCAGGAATCAGGGGGGCGGGGGCAGCTGGCCGCAGCCGCTGGCTCGCGGTAAGAAAAGTAATTTTCAAAGCCACGCTGACCAGGCCGGCCATCACGGAGAGAGCCAGCCACCCGTTCAAACACTGGGGCACACTGTACAGAGCAGGAATCAGGGGGGCGGGGGCAGCTGGCCGCAGCCGCTGGCTCGCGGTAAGAAAAGTAATTTTCAAAGCCACGCTGACCAGGCCGGCCATCACGAGAGAGAGCCAGCCACCCGTTCAAACACTGGGGCACACTGTACAGAGCAGGAATCAGGGGGGCGGGGGCAGCTGGCCGCAGCCGCTGGCTCGCGGTAAGAAAAGTAATTTTCAAAGCCACGCTGACCAGTCCGGCCATCACGGAGAGAGCCAGCCACCCGTTCAAACACTGGGGCACACTGTACAGAGCAGGAATCAGGGGGGCGGGGGCAGCTGGCCGCAGCCGCTGGCTCGCGGTAAGAAAAGTAATTTTCAAAGCCACGCTGACCAGTCCGGCCATCACGGAGAGAGCCAGCCACCCGTTCAAACACTGGGGCACACTGTACAGAGCAGGAATCAGGGGGGCGGGGGCAGCTGGCCGCAGCCGCTGGCTCGCGGTAAGAAAAGTAATTTTCAAAGCCACGCCACGATGGCCAGGCCACAGAGCGAGAGCCAGCCACCCGTTCAAACACTGGGGCACACTGTACAGAGCAGGAATCAGGGGGGCGGGGGCAGCTGGCCGCAGCCGCTGGCTCGCGGTAAGAAAAGTAATTTTCAAAGCCACGCCACGATGGCCAGGCCACAGAGCGAGAGCCAGCCACCCGTTCAAACACTGGGGCACACTGTACAGAGCAGGAATCAGGGGGGCGGGGGCAGCTGGCCGCAGCCGCTGGCTCGCGGTAAGAAAAGTAATTTTCAAAGCCACGCTGACCAGTCCGGCCATCACGGAGAGAGCCAGCCACCCGTTCAAACACTGGGGCACACTGTACAGAGCAGGAATCAGGGGGGCGGGGGCAGCTGGCCGCAGCCGCTGGCTCGCGGTAAGAAAAGTAATTTTCAAAGCCACGCCACGATGGCCAGGCCACAGAGCGAGAGCCAGCCACCCGTTCAAACACTGGGGCACACTGTACAGAGCAGGAATCAGGGGGGCGGGGGCAGCTGGCCGCAGCCGCTGGCTCGCGGTAAGAAAAGTAATTTTCAAAGCCACGCTGACCAGCCGGCCATCACGGAGAGAGCCACCACCCGTTCAAACACTGGGGCACACTGTACAGAGCAGGAATCAGGGGGGCGGGGGCAGCTGGCCGCAGCCGCTGGCTCGCGGTAAGAAAAGTAATTTTCAAAGCCACGCTGACCAGGCCGGCCATCACGGAGAGAGCCAGCCACCCGTTCAAACACTGGGGCACACTGTACAGAGCAGGAATCAGGGGGGCGGGGGCAGCTGGCCGCAGCCGCTGGCTCGCGGTAAGAAAAGTAATTTTCAAAGCCACGCCACGATGGCCAGGCCACAGAGCGAGAGCCAGCCACCCGTTCAAACACTGGGGCACACTGTACAGAGCAGGAATCAGGGGGGCGGGGGCAGCTGGCCGCAGCCGCTGGCTCGCGGTAAGAAAAGTAATTTTCAAAGCCACGCTGACCAGGCCGGCCATCACGGAGAGAGCCAGCCACCCGTTCAAACACTGGGGCACACTGTACAGAGCAGGAATCAGGGGGGCGGGGGCAGCTGGCCGCAGCCGCTGGCTCGCGGTAAGAAAAGTAATTTTCAAAGCCACGCCACGATGGCCAGGCCACAGAGCGAGAGCCAGCCACCCGTTCAAACACTGGGGCACACTGTACAGAGCAGGAATCAGGGGGGCGGGGGCAGCTGGCCGCAGCCGCTGGCTCGCGGTAAGAAAAGTAATTTTCAAAGCCACGCTGACCAGGCCGGCCATCACGGAGAGAGCCAGCCACCCGTTCAAACACTGGGGCACACTGTACAGAGCAGGAATCAGGGGGGCGGGGGCAGCTGGCCGCAGCCGCTGGCTCGCGGTAAGAAAAGTAATTTTCAAAGCCACGCCACGATGGCCAGGCCACAGAGCGAGAGCCAGCCACCCGTTCAAACACTGGGGCACACTGTACAGAGCAGGAATCAGGGGGGCGGGGGCAGCTGGCCGCAGCCGCTGGCTCGCGGTAAGAAAAGTAATTTTCAAAGCCACGCTGACCAGGCCGGCCATCACGGAGAGAGCCAGCCACCCGTTCAAACACTGGGGCACACTGTACAGAGCAGGAATCAGGGGGGCGGGGGCAGCTGGCCGCAGCCGCTGGCTCGCGGTAAGAAAAGTAATTTTCAAAGCCACGCTGACCAGTCCGGCCATCACGGAGAGAGCCAGCCACCCGTTCAAACACTGGGGCACACTGTACAGAGCAGGAATCAGGGGGGCGGGGGCAGCTGGCCGCAGCCGCTGGCTCGCGGTAAGAAAAGTAATTTTCAAAGCCACGCCACGATGGCCAGGCCACAGAGCGAGAGCCAGCCACCCGTTCAAACACTGGGGCACACTGTACAGAGCAGGAATCAGGGGGGCGGGGGCAGCTGGCCGCAGCCGCTGGCTCGCGGTAAGAAAAGTAATTTTCAAAGCCACGCTGACCAGTCCGGCCATCACGGAGAGAGCCAGCCACCCGTTCAAACACTGGGGCACACTGTACAGAGCAGGAATCAGGGGGGCGGGGGCAGCTGGCCGCAGCCGCTGGCTCGCGGTAAGAAAAGTAATTTTCAAAGCCACGCCACGATGGCCAGGCCACAGAGCGAGAGCCAGCCACCCGTTCAAACACTGGGGCACACTGTACAGAGCAGGAATCAGGGGGGCGGGGGCAGCTGGCCGCAGCCGCTGGCTCGCGGTAAGAAAAGTAATTTTCAAAGCCACGCTGACCAGGCCGGCCATCACGGAGAGAGCCAGCCACCCGTTCAAACACTGGGGCACACTGTACAGAGCAGGAATCAGGGGGCGGGGGCAGCTGGCCGCAGCCGCTGGCTCGCGGTAAGAAAAGTAATTTTCAAAGCCACGCTGACCAGTCCGGCCATCACGGAGAGAGCCAGCCACCCGTTCAAACACTGGGGCACACTGTACAGAGCAGGAATCAGGGGGGCGGGGGCAGCTGGCCGCAGCCGCTGGCTCGCGGTAAGAAAAGTAATTTTCAAAGCCACGCCACGATGGCCAGGCCACAGAGCGAGAGCCAGCCACCCGTTCAAACACTGGGGCACACTGTACAGAGCAGGAATCAGGGGGGCGGGGGCAGCTGGCCGCAGCCGCTGGCTCGCGGTAAGAAAAGTAATTTTCAAAGCCACGCCACGATGGCCAGGCCACAGAGCGAGAGCCAGCCACCCGTTCAAACACTGGGGCACACTGTACAGAGCAGGAATCAGGGGGGCGGGGGCAGCTGGCCGCAGCCGCTGGCTCGCGGTAAGAAAAGTAATTTTCAAAGCCACGCTGACCAGTCCGGCCATCACGGAGAGAGCCACACCCGTTCAAACACTGGGGCACACTGTACAGAGCAGGAATCAGGGGGCGGGGGCAGCTGGCCGCAGCCGCTGGCTCGCGGTAAGAAAAGTAATTTTAAAGCCACGCCACGATGGCCAGGCCACAGAGCGAGAGCCAGCCACCCGTTCAAACACTGGGGCACACTGTACAGAGCAGGAATCAGGGGGGCGGGGGCAGCTGGCCGCAGCCGCTGGCTCGCGGTAAGAAAAGTAATTTTCAAAGCCACGCTGACCAGTCCGGCCATCACGGAGAGAGCCAGCCACCCGTTCAAACACTGGGGCACACTGTACAGAGCAGGAATCAGGGGGGCGGGGGCAGCTGGCCGCAGCCGCTGGCTCGCGGTAAGAAAAGTAATTTTTAAAGCCACGCCACGATGGCCAGGCCACAGAGCGAGAGCCAGCCACCCGTTCAAACACTGGGGCACACTGTACAGAGCAGGAATCAGGGGGGCGGGGGCAGCTGGCCGCAGCCGCTGGCTCGCGGTAAGAAAAGTAATTTTCAAAGCCACGCTGACCAGTCCGGCCATCACGGAGAGAGCCACCACCCGTTCAAACACTGGGGCACACTGTACAGAGCAGGAATCAGGGGGGCGGGGGCAGCTGGCCGCAGCCGCTGGCTCGCGGTAAGAAAAGTAATTTTCAAAGCCACGCTGACCAGTCCGGCCATCACGGAGAGAGCCAGCCACCCGTTCAAACACTGGGGCACACTGTACAGAGCAGGAATCAGGGGGGCGGGGGCAGCTGGCCGCAGCCGCTGGCTCGCGGTAAGAAAAGTAATTTTTAAAGCCACGCCACGATGGCCAGGCCACAGAGCGAGAGCCAGCCACCCGTTCAAACACTGGGGCACACTGTACAGAGCAGGAATCAGGGGGGCGGGGGCAGCTGGCCGCAGCCGCTGGCTCGCGGTAAGAAAAGTAATTTTCAAAGCCACGCCACGATGGCCAGGCCACAGAGCGAGAGCCAGCCACCCGTTCAAACACTGGGGCACACTGTACAGAGCAGGAATCAGGGGGGCGGGGGCAGCTGGCCGCAGCCGCTGGCTCGCGGTAAGAAAAGTAATTTTCAAAGCCACGCTGACCAGTCCGGCCATCACGGAGAGAGCCAGCCACCCGTTCAAACACTGGGGCACACTGTACAGAGCAGGAATCAGGGGGGCGGGGGCAGCTGGCCGCAGCCGCTGGCTCGCGGTAAGAAAAGTAATTTTCAAAGCCACGCCACGATGGCCAGGCCACAGAGCGAGAGCCAGCCACCCGTTCAAACACTGGGGCACACTGTACAGAGCAGGAATCAGGGGGGCGGGGGCAGCTGGCCGCAGCCGCTGGCTCGCGGTAAGAAAAGTAATTTTCAAAGCCACGCTGACCAGTCCGGCCATCACGGAGAGAGCCACACCCGTTCAAACACTGGGGCACACTGTACAGAGCAGGAATCAGGGGGGCGGGGGCAGCTGGCCGCAGCCGCTGGCTCGCGGTAAGAAAAGTAATTTTCAAAGCCACGCTGACCAGGCCGGCCATCACGGAGAGAGCCAGCCACCCGTTCAAACACTGGGGCACACTGTACAGAGCAGGAATCAGGGGGGCGGGGGCAGCTGGCCGCAGCCGCTGGCTCGCGGTAAGAAAAGTAATTTTTAAAGCCACGCCACGATGGCCAGGCCACAGAGCGAGAGCCAGCCACCCGTTCAAACACTGGGGCACACTGTACAGAGCAGGAATCAGGGGGGCGGGGGCAGCTGGCCGCAGCCGCTGGCTCGCGGTAAGAAAAGTAATTTTCAAAGCCACGCTGACCAGGCCGGCCATCACGGAGAGAGCCAGCCACCCGTTCAAACACTGGGGCACACTGTACAGAGCAGGAATCAGGGGGGCGGGGGCAGCTGGCCGCAGCCGCTGGCTCGCGGTAAGAAAAGTAATTTTCAAAGCCACGCCACGATGGCCAGGCCACAGAGCGAGAGCCAGCCACCCGTTCAAACACTGGGGCACACTGTACAGAGCAGGAATCAGGGGGGCGGGGGCAGCTGGCCGCAGCCGCTGGCTCGCGGTAAGAAAAGTAATTTTCAAAGCCACGCTGACCAGGCCGGCCATCACGGAGAGAGCCAGCCACCCGTTCAAACACTGGGGCACACTGTACAGAGCAGGAATCAGGGGGGCGGGGGCAGCTGGCCGCAGCCGCTGGCTCGCGGTAAGAAAAGTAATTTTCAAAGCCACGCTGACCAGTCCGGCCATCACGGAGAGAGCCAGCCACCCGTTCAAACACTGGGGCACACTGTACAGAGCAGGAATCAGGGGGGCGGGGGCAGCTGGCCGCAGCCGCTGGCTCGCGGTAAGAAAAGTAATTTTCAAAGCCACGCCACGATGGCCAGGCCACAGAGCGAGAGCCAGCCACCCGTTCAAACACTGGGGCACACTGTACAGAGCAGGAATCAGGGGGGCGGGGGCAGCTGGCCGCAGCCGCTGGCTCGCGGTAAGAAAAGTAATTTTCAAAGCCACGCCACGATGGCCAGGCCACAGAGCGAGAGCCAGCCACCCGTTCAAACACTGGGGCACACTGTACAGAGCAGGAATCAGGGGGGCGGGGGCAGCTGGCCGCAGCCGCTGGCTCGCGGTAAGAAAAGTAATTTTCAAAGCCACGCTGACCAGTCCGGCCATCACGGAGAGAGCCAGCCACCCGTTCAAACACTGGGGCACACTGTACAGAGCAGGAATCAGGGGGGCGGGGGCAGCTGGCCGCAGCCGCTGGCTCGCGGTAAGAAAAGTAATTTTCAAAGCCACGCTGACCAGGCCGGCCATCACGGAGAGAGCCAGCCACCCGTTCAAACACTGGGGCACACTGTACAGAGCAGGAATCAGGGGGGCGGGGGCAGCTGGCCGCAGCCGCTGGCTCGCGGTAAGAAAAGTAATTTTCAAAGCCACGCTGACCAGTCCGGCCATCACGGAGAGAGCCAGCCACCCGTTCAAACACTGGGGCACACTGTACAGAGCAGGAATCAGGGGGGCGGGGGCAGCTGGCCGCAGCCGCTGGCTCGCGGTAAGAAAAGTAATTTTTAAAGCCACGCCACGATGGCCAGGCCACAGAGCGAGAGCCAGCCACCCGTTCAAACACTGGGGCACACTGTACAGAGCAGGAATCAGGGGGGCGGGGGCAGCTGGCCGCAGCCGCTGGCTCGCGGTAAGAAAAGTAATTTTCAAAGCCACGCCACGATGGCCAGGCCACAGAGCGAGAGCCAGCCACCCGTTCAAACACTGGGGCACACTGTACAGAGCAGGAATCAGGGGGGCGGGGGCAGCTGGCCGCAGCCGCTGGCTCGCGGTAAGAAAAGTAATTTTCAAAGCCACGCCACGATGGCCAGGCCACAGAGCGAGAGCCAGCCACCCGTTCAAACACTGGGGCACACTGTACAGAGCAGGAATCAGGGGGGCGGGGGCAGCTGGCCGCAGCCGCTGGCTCGCGGTAAGAAAAGTAATTTTCAAAGCCACGCTGACCAGTCCGGCCATCACGGAGAGAGCCAGCCACCCGTTCAAACACTGGGGCACACTGTACAGAGCAGGAATCAGGGGGGCGGGGGCAGCTGGCCGCAGCCGCTGGCTCGCGGTAAGAAAAGTAATTTTCAAAGCCACGCCACGATGGCCAGGCCACAGAGCGAGAGCCAGCCACCCGTTCAAACACTGGGGCACACTGTACAGAGCAGGAATCAGGGGGGCGGGGGCAGCTGGCCGCAGCCGCTGGCTCGCGGTAAGAAAAGTAATTTTCAAAGCCACGCTGACCAGCCGGCCATCACGGAGAGAGCCACCACCCGTTCAAACACTGGGGCACACTGTACAGAGCAGGAATCAGGGGGGCGGGGGCAGCTGGCCGCAGCCGCTGGCTCGCGGTAAGAAAAGTAATTTTCAAAGCCACGCTGACCAGTCCGGCCATCACGGAGAGAGCCAGCCACCCGTTCAAACACTGGGGCACACTGTACAGAGCAGGAATCAGGGGGGCGGGGGCAGCTGGCCGCAGCCGCTGGCTCGCGGTAAGAAAAGTAATTTTAAAGCCACGCCACGATGGCCAGGCCACAGAGCGAGAGCCAGCCACCCGTTCAAACACTGGGGCACACTGTACAGAGCAGGAATCAGGGGGGCGGGGGCAGCTGGCCGCAGCCGCTGGCTCGCGGTAAGAAAAGTAATTTTAAAGCCACGCCACGATGGCCAGGCCACAGAGCGAGAGCCAGCCACCCGTTCAAACACTGGGGCACACTGTACAGAGCAGGAATCAGGGGGGCGGGGGCAGCTGGCCGCAGCCGCTGGCTCGCGGTAAGAAAAGTAATTTTCAAAGCCACGCTGACCAGTCCGGCCATCACGGAGAGAGCCAGCCACCCGTTCAAACACTGGGGCACACTGTACAGAGCAGGAATCAGGGGGGCGGGGGCAGCTGGCCGCAGCCGCTGGCTCGCGGTAAGAAAAGTAATTTTCAAAGCCACGCCACGATGGCCAGGCCACAGAGCGAGAGCCAGCCACCCGTTCAAACACTGGGGCACACTGTACAGAGCAGGAATCAGGGGGGCGGGGGCAGCTGGCCGCAGCCGCTGGCTCGCGGTAAGAAAAGTAATTTTCAAAGCCACGCTGACCAGTCCGGCCATCACGGAGAGAGCCACACCCGTTCAAACACTGGGGCACACTGTACAGAGCAGGAATCAGGGGGGCGGGGGCAGCTGGCCGCAGCCGCTGGCTCGCGGTAAGAAAAGTAATTTTCAAAGCCACGCTGACCAGGCCGGCCATCACGGAGAGAGCCAGCCACCCGTTCAAACACTGGGGCACACTGTACAGAGCAGGAATCAGGGGGGCGGGGGCAGCTGGCCGCAGCCGCTGGCTCGCGGTAAGAAAAGTAATTTTCAAAGCCACGCCACGATGGCCAGGCCACAGAGCGAGAGCCAGCCACCCGTTCAAACACTGGGGCACACTGTACAGAGCAGGAATCAGGGGGGCGGGGGCAGCTGGCCGCAGCCGCTGGCTCGCGGTAAGAAAAGTAATTTTCAAAGCCACGCTGACCAGGCCGGCCATCACGGAGAGAGCCAGCCACCCGTTCAAACACTGGGGCACACTGTACAGAGCAGGAATCAGGGGGGCGGGGGCAGCTGGCCGCAGCCGCTGGCTCGCGGTAAGAAAAGTAATTTTCAAAGCCACGCCACGATGGCCAGGCCACAGAGCGAGAGCCAGCCACCCGTTCAAACACTGGGGCACACTGTACAGAGCAGGAATCAGGGGGGCGGGGGCAGCTGGCCGCAGCCGCTGGCTCGCGGTAAGAAAAGTAATTTTCAAAGCCACGCTGACCAGGCCGGCCATCACGGAGAGAGCCAGCCACCCGTTCAAACACTGGGGCACACTGTACAGAGCAGGAATCAGGGGGGCGGGGGCAGCTGGCCGCAGCCGCTGGCTCGCGGTAAGAAAAGTAATTTTCAAAGCCACGCTGACCAGGCCGGCCATCACGGAGAGAGCCAGCCACCCGTTCAAACACTGGGGCACACTGTACAGAGCAGGAATCAGGGGGGCGGGGGCAGCTGGCCGCAGCCGCTGGCTCGCGGTAAGAAAAGTAATTTTCAAAGCCACGCCACGATGGCCAGGCCACAGAGCGAGAGCCAGCCACCCGTTCAAACACTGGGGCACACTGTACAGAGCAGGAATCAGGGGGGCGGGGGCAGCTGGCCGCAGCCGCTGGCTCGCGGTAAGAAAAGTAATTTTCAAAGCCACGCTGACCAGGCCGGCCATCACGGAGAGAGCCAGCCACCCGTTCAAACACTGGGGCACACTGTACAGAGCAGGAATCAGGGGGGCGGGGGCAGCTGGCCGCAGCCGCTGGCTCGCGGTAAGAAAAGTAATTTTAAAGCCACGCCACGATGGCCAGGCCACAGAGCGAGAGCCAGCCACCCGTTCAAACACTGGGGCACACTGTACAGAGCAGGAATCAGGGGGGCGGGGGCAGCTGGCCGCAGCCGCTGGCTCGCGGTAAGAAAAGTAATTTTCAAAGCCACGCTGACCAGGCCGGCCATCACGGAGAGAGCCAGCCACCCGTTCAAACACTGGGGCACACTGTACAGAGCAGGAATCAGGGGGCGGGGGCAGCTGGCCGCAGCCGCTGGCTCGCGGTAAGAAAAGTAATTTTCAAAGCCACGCTGACCAGTCCGGCCATCACGGAGAGAGCCAGCCACCCGTTCAAACACTGGGGCACACTGTACAGAGCAGGAATCAGGGGGGCGGGGGCAGCTGGCCGCAGCCGCTGGCTCGCGGTAAGAAAAGTAATTTTAAAGCCACGCCACGATGCCAGGCCACAGAGCGAGAGCCAGCCACCCGTTCAAACACTGGGGCACACTGTACAGAGCAGGAATCAGGGGGCGGGGGCAGCTGGCCGCAGCCGCTGGCTCGCGGTAAGAAAAGTAATTTTCAAAGCCACGCCACGATGGCCAGGCCACAGAGCGAGAGCCAGCCACCCGTTCAAACACTGGGGCACACTGTACAGAGCAGGAATCAGGGGGGCGGGGGCAGCTGGCCGCAGCCGCTGGCTCGCGGTAAGAAAAGTAATTTTCAAAGCCACGCTGACCAGTCCGGCCATCACGAGAGCGAGAGCCACACCCGTTCAAACACTGGGGCACACTGTACAGAGCAGGAATCAGGGGGGCGGGGGCAGCTGGCCGCAGCCGCTGGCTCGCGGTAAGAAAAGTAATTTTCAAAGCCACGCCACGATGGCCAGGCCACAGAGCGAGAGCCAGCCACCCGTTCAAACACTGGGGCACACTGTACAGAGCAGGAATCAGGGGGGCGGGGGCAGCTGGCCGCAGCCGCTGGCTCGCGGTAAGAAAAGTAATTTTCAAAGCCACGCCACGATGGCCAGGCCACAGAGCGAGAGCCAGCCACCCGTTCAAACACTGGGGCACACTGTACAGAGCAGGAATCAGGGGGGCGGGGGCAGCTGGCCGCAGCCGCTGGCTCGCGGTAAGAAAAGTAATTTTCAAAGCCACGCTGACAGGCGGCCATCACGGAGAGAGCCAGCCACCCGTTCAAACACTGGGGCACACTGTACAGAGCAGGAATCAGGGGGGCGGGGGCAGCTGGCCGCAGCCGCTGGCTCGCGGTAAGAAAAGTAATTTTCAAAGCCACGCTGACCAGTCCGGCCATCACGAGAGAGAGCCAGCCACCCGTTCAAACACTGGGGCACACTGTACAGAGCAGGAATCAGGGGGGCGGGGGCAGCTGGCCGCAGCCGCTGGCTCGCGGTAAGAAAAGTAATTTTCAAAGCCACGCTGACCAGTCCGGCCATCACGAGAGAGCCACACCCGTTCAAACACTGGGGCACACTGTACAGAGCAGGAATCAGGGGGGCGGGGGCAGCTGGCCGCAGCCGCTGGCTCGCGGTAAGAAAAGTAATTTTCAAAGCCACGCCACGATGGCCAGGCCACAGAGCGAGAGCCAGCCACCCGTTCAAACACTGGGGCACACTGTACAGAGCAGGAATCAGGGGGGCGGGGGCAGCTGGCCGCAGCCGCTGGCTCGCGGTAAGAAAAGTAATTTTCAAAGCCACGCTGACCAGTCCGGCCATCACGGAGAGAGCCAGCACACCCGTTCAAACACTGGGGCACACTGTACAGAGCAGGAATCAGGGGGGCGGGGGCAGCTGGCCGCAGCCGCTGGCTCGCGGTAAGAAAAGTAATTTTCAAAGCCACGCCACGATGGCCAGGCCACAGAGCGAGAGCCAGCCACCCGTTCAAACACTGGGGCACACTGTACAGAGCAGGAATCAGGGGGGCGGGGGCAGCTGGCCGCAGCCGCTGGCTCGCGGTAAGAAAAGTAATTTTCAAAGCCACGCCACGATGGCCAGGCACAGAGCGAGAGCCAGCCACCCGTTCAAACACTGGGGCACACTGTACAGAGCAGGAATCAGGGGGGCGGGGGCAGCTGGCCGCAGCCGCTGGCTCGCGGTAAGAAAAGTAATTTTCAAAGCCACGCTGACCAGTCCGGCCATCACGGAGAGAGCCACACACCCGTTCAAACACTGGGGCACACTGTACAGAGCAGGAATCAGGGGGGCGGGGGCAGCTGGCCGCAGCCGCTGGCTCGCGGTAAGAAAAGTAATTTTCAAAGCCACGCCACGATGGCCAGGCCACAGAGCGAGAGCCAGCCACCCGTTCAAACACTGGGGCACACTGTACAGAGCAGGAATCAGGGGGGCGGGGGCAGCTGGCCGCAGCCGCTGGCTCGCGGTAAGAAAAGTAATTTTCAAAGCCACGCTTACCAGGCCGGCCATCACGGAGAGAGCCACACACATACACACAGGCAGGCCCCTCACAGTTGATACAGGAAGGAGGGACGAGTGCTGGGCGGGCCCGCCGGTGGTCGCGGTACACACAGGGATCTATTATAAGAACTGGATACCGCACCGCCCCTCAGCCGATACGCTGACTTTTTCCCAGTGGCCACTCGTGGTGTTGCAACTAAAAATCCCTATGAGCCCAAAAAGCATTTTTCCCATAGAGCGCAATAGTAAAAGAGGCGGCTGTCAAACTGTTAACAGGACACCTCCAGCTGTAACCACCGTTAATTACTAATATTTCTATTGAATATTTTTAAGTCATGGACTGTTCATCCATCAAAAAGTTTTACAAAGGCCAGAAAAGCCCCAGAAAAGTCTCTTTTCCCATGGTGACGTCACAGCTTTGCGCGGGCACCCAATGCGCGGTCGTGTTGTGTCTCGGGAACGAGGATGGCTGAAACTTAAGGAGGACTCTGTTCGGCACAAAACTCAGTCAGAAAAGTGAAAAAGAGGAGTTGCTCGCCTGGCGCACACGCATGGATGTTATATATTAACTTCTTATATGTTATGAAAATGTTATGTGTTATGTTATATGTTTCTTATGTTCTTATAATAGATCCATGGCGCGTTCTCTTTGCTCAGAGGCATGACGGGAGGGGCCCAAAGCATCATGGGGGGGTGCCTCTACTGCGCATATTCAGTGGGCCCATAACGCGGAGTTAAACCCGGAAGCCAGAAACTTTTTCAGCGTGTGCGCCCGACGAGCAACTCCAATTGAAATCAACGGCGGCCATTTTCGATCCGGCATCCAGTTCATATAATACATCCATGATTAACAGTGACTCTGACGACAATGGGATCTGTTGTGTTGATCACAGAGGGGCTTGTTCAACATCACAACCATTACAATGTGTTACATACGGTCCCTAATCTTCCAGCATCGGGGGGCGTGTTTTTACGGTCTGTCAGCCCGTCACCTGGCGGGGTCAGGACTCCTTATCAAATATTAACACAAGGCGGATGCTTCCGGGAGACGCTGTGTAAGGAATGAAACAGGCCACGAAGAAGAGCGACCTGCGCAATCTAAT
Organism: Caranx melampygus; assembly: GCA_019059645.1. Classification (NCBI taxonomy): domain Eukaryota; kingdom Metazoa; phylum Chordata; class Actinopteri; order Carangiformes; family Carangidae; genus Caranx; species Caranx melampygus. The sequence goes on along the minus strand of JAFELL010002820.1, from coordinate 24,548 downwards.
CAAAGAGTGTAGTGTTGACCAAGAGGGTTCACTGCGCTCGTGTCTTCCTTAGTGAGGTGAGGTTACACACTGTCACTTATATTGTCACCTATAATGCTGGTGAATATGAAATATAGTGAAATGATTAAAATCTGACAAACTAAATCATCACTTCATTAGTGTGACCGTGGCTTCAACTCAAAATTATGACGCATTCAATAGTCAACATTTGTCATTTTTATCATTTAATTTCAGTTTGACTTACACTTACTATTTGATAGTATTGATCTGCCATAAGTAGATTTGTTTTGATCGTTTTTTTCATCGCCCGGTGGTGCGACGGTGCCAAACGGTCATATCTGTGGTTGCAGGGTGTGAACCATCTGACTGATTACACGCTCTTTGATCAGGATTCAAAGGCAGGCTCCGGGTCGTCCGGGGCAGACTCTGAAGGAGACGAAGTACCGGTCGAACCGAAGGAACAACCAGCTCCAGACATGGCCACCAAGTTCTACAACCTGACGGCGAAGCTGCTGACGGGGGAGACGCTGAGCTTCTCCTCCCTGCAGGGGAAGGTCGTCCTCATAGAGAATGTGGCGTCTCTCTGAGGAACCACCACCAGGGATTACACCCAGATGAACGAGCTCCACCAGCGCTACTCCAGCAAGGGGCTCGTTATCCTGGGAGTTCCCTGCAACCAGTTCGGCCACCAGGTGAGCACCCAGGCGCTACACCTGCACAGTCCGATCATCCAGGGAAGTTCAGCACCGTTTAGATACATGTTATGTTTTATCAGATGAGTCGCCATGAATTCTCACATTTACATGTATTTCCCAGGGAAAAGCCTCCAGATTTCAGATACCTTTCACTTTTGGTAAAATGAGACGATCAATGCTCATATTGACTTTGACTATCATTATTAACACAGACTGTTGTCGTCAAACAGCTCTGGTTTCCAGTTTACTGGGATGTTCCAGGTTCAGTTGAACTCAGGTTACCAGCTCAGATGAACACATGAAACTTTGTAACAGACCATAAAATGAATGATCGATATATGACGTGAACAGAGGAGGTGTGAGCAGGTTCAACAGTGGAGTGTGTGTGTGTGTGTGTGTGTGGTTGAATCAGTAACTCATTGTTTCAGCAGCACCGTTTGTATTACTCAGTGATGAGGTCATCCATCAGCTCAGGTGTTTAGAGCAACAATAGTGAGTGATTAACACGTGCTGACGGCTCCATCTTACCTGAGGCGTCTTGTTCAAAGGAGGAAGTGAGACAGTGAAGGGGCGGGGTCACATTTACATAAAGTCAGTGCACACCTCTGAACATGACAAACCTGAAGTCTTCTGTGCATTTGATGGTTTATTGATGGTTTATTGATCTGATCAGGTCATTTGTTAATTTAATAACAATAAACAGTTTAGTTTTTCTTAAGGTGGAATTGTTTTTATACATGGTCCTGGTGCGGGACCTGATCAGGAACCTGATCAGGAACCTGCTGCTTCTGACAAACTCGCCGTGATATTCAGTCACGTGACTTGGCTGCGACACTTCCTCGTGTACTTCCCCTGTGAACCGCTGCCCTCCCCCTCACCACCATCTCATGATCTCCCCCCCACAGGAGAACTGCAAGAATGAGGAAATCCTCTTGTCCCTGAGGCACGTCCGTCCGGAGACGGCTTCGAGCCAAAGTTTCAGCTCCTGGAGAAAGTGGACGTGAATGGGAAGGATGCCCACCCCCTGTTCACGTTCCTGAGGGAGAAGCTCCCCTTCCCCAGTGATGAGCCCTTTGCCCTGATGACCGACCCAAGCTGATCATGTGGAGCCCGGTGTGCAGGAACGACGTGGCCTGGAACTTTGAGAAGTTCCTGGTGGGGCCGGACGGAGAGCCGTTCAAACGCTACAGCAGGAGGTTCCTCACCAGCGACATCGAGGGCGACATCAAGAAGCTCCTGAACCTGGCAAACTAACACCCCGTCCTCAGCACATGACGGCTGACATGTCTCCACACCTCCCGTGCTTCCTCTACACAGCGTCTGTGTTCTGGTCCTCTACTGTATGAAGGTGTCCTCTGAATCCAGCTCTCATGCGAGGGGGGCGTCCGATGATGTAGAAGCCTGAACCTCTCAGCCACGCTGGGTGGAGCTGAAGCACTGCTGTGGTGTCGAGTGTTCACGAAGCAATAAATGTTTGTTTTTTTCCAAACCTGTGTGCGACTGTCTCTGAATGAGTCCTTCACATGTTCAGCTCATCAGCAGCAGACGGTCCAGGACCAGGACCAGGACCAAACAGCGTCCGTGATGTGATGAGGGTTACTGTGGACGGGCCACTGACACGCAGACATAACTCACACAACACGTGTGATCGCTCCCTGTGGCTTTTATTGCCTGCACTCGGTCACACAGTTAAGGTCTTTACAGCAGTGCAGCTGGTTGCGTCACACAGGTGAAGGTCGTTCAGCTGTAAAGGTGAGAGTTCAAATCAGAGCAGCTCTGATGCAATCAGTCCAAACACAGACCACCGTGTTGAGGCTTCCAGTCTTTATTGTACTTTGAATTCAAATATTTCTCAGTTAAAAACAAATACTGTAGATATCGGCAATAAGATAAATATAAGGGACAGGAATTTGTACACCTATTTAAAATAGTGTGATTATTTACATCTTTTCATCTGTTTTCGAGTTTGAATCGCTGTGATGATTTAGGGAGAAGAAAACAAGAGAGAGGCTGCGTTGGTCAGCAGCTGAGCTGTTTTCAACTATCTAGGATTACAGATATGATGTAAAGCTTTTCTAGTCATAGGCATAAATGATTATATTAAGTCGTCATCTCTGAACATAAGATGGCAGGACCGGCCAGGAGGTCCCACATGTCAACATGCTGTTATGCAACAAAGTCTAGAGTTTACACCACAGAACAAGAGACAGATCCATTATGACTGATCGGCAGCTGCTTCACTAGACCTCCGCTACTGTTTCTACTCAGTAGATCACATTCAACACACCCGTGAGGACTGCGCTCAGGGGGGACCGGGATCAGTTTGTCTCTGTCAAACAAAACAAAAAGGTGCCGTTTGCATTTTCTACCAGCAGAAACAAATCCAGGTGGATCTTCCTGAACAGCTGAGTGGTGCACCACCACCACTGGAAGGAGAGCAGCTGCTCAACATGGCATGAAGGTATTTCTGTCCTGCCCCTATCTGATGACACACACAGATTGTTCTTCGTGACTAGGAGCGAGTTCAAGTTTCATGAATAAAGCACCACTTTTATACTAGTTTATTTTGCTTCACTCAGTGTGCTTTAGAGATATCAAATAACATAGCCATTTCAATACAGAGCTGCATTAATGTACAAGACTAATAAGGACAAGCTGTTGCAGGTGAGCTAGGGTCTGATCAGGCAGCAATCAAAGTATGCTTAAAAGACACATTAAAATGATCTGGAAGTGTATGACAGACCATGACGCTTAATGCTAAAGGCCAAACCATACAGTTCTGTAATGTCTAGATACACCAGAAGCAGGTAGATCATGTACTCATGGAGAATTCAAAGTGCCTCCTTTTAGTCAGGTTGCAGGAATCAAAAGGCCGCTTTGCATTGTGATTACAAAAAGAAGAAAAAAGGAAACTTGTTAGCAGGGTCAGACTCCTCATCGGTTTCGGGTCCAGACACAGCAGAGCCCCACGCTGCGTGTCACACAACTAAAAAAACACAAAGATGAGCAAGGCCGAAAAAAAACAGCTTCTGCCACAGACTCATGTCAAGACCCAGATGTTACAACCTCTGGTCCAGCCCCACAGCTAGTCTGCGGCAGCACGGTCCCATCGGTGACACCAAGAGACCCTCAACAGGTTTGGCATGTGTTGTTGTGTGTGTGCACATCACACACAGACACACACACAGCTGAGCGTGCAGCCACCTCAGCAGGCCTCACGCTGCCACTCACCTCGTCAACGTCTGATTCATTTTATCATAAATAAGTGGAAATGCTTTGGTTGAGACAACAGGTGCATTTGGCTTTTTCATACGTCTGACTGGTGGAGTTTATCTACAGGTCTGACGCTCTGTTCGTCCTCTGACACGTCTACGTCCACCGTCAGCTCCAGACTAGGAAGCTACGTTCAGAAATCAGTCGGCCACCCGCTGCAGGAGGAAGTCTCTTCTGACAAGGCTGTTGGCTCTAACATACAAGACAAAACCAATCAAATAAAATCGGGGGAGGGGAGGATTAATGATGTTAGGTCTGCGGAGTCCTCTGTCACTAAAGTAGCTTTGTGTGTGCGTCCAAGTGTCTCTATTTGCTGTTTGCGTTTCAGTGCGCCTCCCTTCACGTCAGGGCTCCTCAGTTTGTGTCCATGTGGTCATCGGCGGCGTCGGGGGCTCCGCCCAGCGAGGCCGAGGGCTGAGGTTTGGAGAGGGCGTCCTCGTCTCTGCGCTGATAGAACAGCACGTAGGCGGCTTTAGTCTGCAGAGGGACGACAAGGACACGGGTTGAGTTACCCTCCACACACAGAGACACTCGACACCCCGGCAGGGAGACAAAGAAGGACAAGGGCCTTCATATCAAAACATCACACCGAGTCATAAACCACTGTAGCTTACCGTCAAACACACGCTGCACCGTCAACAGACGCTGCACCGTCAACAGACGCTGCAGCATCAACAGTCTTCACTCACCACAATCTGGTCCTCTGAGGCTGAAGAGACGCTGCTGTCATCAAAGTAATACCACTTCCCATCCACTTTGTTCTTGCCATAAGCCGTGTCTGTGCGACAGGAGGAAGTGTGTTAGCAGCTGCTCACCACAGTCGTTCACCAGGAGGAACAACAACAGCTCATGATGGACAGACTCACAAACAATAAAGACTGAACCAGCAGAACCACGATGTGAGCCACACACTGTCGTGTTAACAGTTAATCAGTGTATCCATGGAGACGCAGCCATGACTCAGCAGCACCTGTTTACATGTTTTATGTGTGTGTGTGTGTGTGTTACTAGTGTCAACCATCTTGGTTGATGTTAACATCAGTTATTCATAGCTCTTTGTGGTGGGTTCATGTCTTCCTGTTATTTCCTCATGAGAGTTTGGCAGAGAAATAAACCCTGAGCGTCGACTTACAGTGACCTCCTCCCATCCCTCCGTAGTGGTTAGACACAGCGATGAGGTCGTAGATGTACGGGCCGGCTTTAGGGTCACACACAAACTCAGACATGTTCAGATCCCTGACAAAGAAAACACAGTACTGTCAAATATCTAAATACACACTGTACACAACACACACACACACACACACACACAGAGAACATAAACAGATATCAACAGTGGATTCTTCAGAGTTCAGAGCAGTGGAGCAGGATACGGGCATGAGTCAGCCTGTTCACACACACTTCATTAATGTTACTGAGCTTCCTGGTTTCTGTTGGATCGAGTTCCTCTCTCACAACACACACACACACACACACACGGTGCCAAGTGTCAGACATGCAGCCGTTGCGTCTGACACAACTTCTCCTTTTTACGACATACATGAAAGTTGTTGCTGCAGAAATCACAAAGTTTATGATTCACACCTTTGTAACTAAAACCAGCTGCATGAGTTATCCAGCCACAGCAGGTGAGGACACAGAGGACACAGAGGACACAGGGCTGATTGTTCTCTCACTCAGAGGACCAGAGATATTTCCTCATTTGCAACTGAAACCAGTTTGTTGAGTGAGTGTCACAGCACAGCTCCCCCTAGTGTTCATCACATCCTCAAACTGAGCAGCAGAATGAAACGTGTAAAGACACATTCTACATGTGTTTTATTTTCAGTTCAGTGTCATAAAGGTCTGTTGTTTTACAGCACTGCTGGGTGTGTGTGTGTGTGTGTGTGTGTGTGTGCTACAGGTGAAACCCAGACACTTTGCTGACACTGGCACAGTAACAGTGGAGTCAGTTCACGTGCACACTGAGCGTCTGTCTCTGACTGTGGACCAGGTGAGTGGGCGGTGCTTGCTGATGTACCTGATGGGGAAGTCCACCACTGTGTCCAGCTTGTCCCTCCAGCAGCGGTTGTAGGAGAAACGCTTCAGGTGAACGACCAGCAGACGAGGCAGCGACCACAGGTCGAACTTTTTAGTGGCCTGTTGGTGTTTCTTACAGGTGGGGCAGTACCTGCAGGAGAGTGGGTTCATACGTCAGAAACATGGAGGGGGGGGGGGGGGGGGGTGGTGGACTGGGTGGTGGCAGCAGCAGCTGTGGATCCTCACCATGGATCGTGTTCACCGAGAGTCTCCATGGTGGTGAAGAGCTCGATGCACTCCCTCAGAGCCACCGTGGCCTTCTTCTTCTGGGGCTGCAGCATGCTCTCGTGCTTCTCGTAGGCCTAAGAACAAGATTTACACAGATATAAACACTGTGTGCACTTCCTGTCAGGAGAAGGCCTGACCAACATCACCCCACTGACCTCCGCTTCCTGTTCATCATAACACAGCTTCTTGGACTCTGTGTCCCAGTCGATGGCCACCGTGGAGTGAGCTGCAGACAGAGGAGGGAGGGGGTGTCACCAAACTGTGAGAGAATCAACGGATCATCTCACCGGTTACAAGACGAGCACTGACGATTCAGTTTGAGCACGTTTCCATCACAAGGCAGCGGGCTGATGTTGGCTGTTCCGTACGAGTTGACGATGCTGAAGGTGAAGAGCTTGGCCGGTGAGGAGCACAGCTTGGCTTTCTCTCCTTTAGAGCCGTTCTCCAGGTCAGAGGTCTCCTCCTCCTCCTCAGACTGACCATTCTCTGGCTCTGGACTCACCTGGTGGTCCATGGCCTCCTCCTCACCTGCACACACAAACACAGCATCTCACCACTGTTTCCATCTTCCTGTCATTATGTCACTGTGATGAGTCGAGGCTCTGATCAGACGGCGTTCGCTGCTCACCGTCATACAGCCCGTTAGTTTCATTGCAGGTCCCTGAGTGGTTGCTGCCGTTGCTGGAGCTGGCGCTGCAGGAGGCTCCGTCCGACAGGGGGCTGCCGCAGCCGCCCAGGCTGGACGACGTGGAACATTCAGGAGCCTGACTGCAGCTGGCAAAGGAGGCTGAGGCCGAGGCCGAGGCCGAGGCCCTGCTGTCACTGCTGGGGCTCTGGGAGTGTTTTACATAGCGTCTACAGAGGAGGGGGGGCAGAGGAGATGAGTGAACTGACAGCAGCGTAGAACCAAAAAGAACTCACATGGAGAAATGACCAGGATCTGCAGTTTTCTCTGATCACATCACTGCACAGACCTGAAGGACAGAAAGGTCCAAACAGCTTCCTGTTCTGACCTTCGTCTAAATACAGCAGCTCTGCACTGTCACCGTCATGTGACGTGACGTGACATCACACTGTCACCGTCATGTGACACGACGTGACATCACACTGTCACCGTCATGTGACGTGACATGACGTGACATCACACTGTCACTGTCGTGTGACGTCACACTGTCACCGTCACGTGAGGAAGGAAGCTGCCTGGACCTTGTTAAACACACTCACATTCATTCTACTGAACTGTGAGTCACATGAATGAGGTTGGTAAAAGGTGGCAGCTCTGTCGCCACAGGAAGTCCTCACCCGATCCTCTCCAGGATCATGTCATACAGAACGTCAGCGACAAGGTTGTGTCTGGGCACGGTGATGAGTAAAGGCTGACCAAACAGCATGGTGCTGGTGGAGCTTCCTGCATGTTTGGAGTGGCGCTCCCTGAAATATACAGGTAGGTTCATCCGCTCGCTGTCCTCCTCCTGGACCTCGTACCTGCAAACAACAACCACACATGTTACACACAGACACACACAGTGAACAGCGTCACAGTGACTGACCCCAGACACCTCAACAACCACACTCACACAAAGATGTCGTCTTTCTCCATGATTTGGTTGAGGCCGTCGTCTCGTCTATAAATTTTATGGAACCTGTGATTGTAAACATCTGCCACCACCATCTGCAAAGACCAGCGGGATGAAAGTTAGACTTTTTACTTCCATGATTTCCAGACGAAGGAGGAGGAAAACTGGGTCTAAGAAGAAAACGACTGAAGCACCAACATTTTCTGGAGGGATTCCACTGAGTTTGGACAAGGCGCTGCACAGGTCTGTCACTGTTCCCAGTTTGGGGACCACCACTCGATACTGGCAAACAACAAACACACGACATCAGCATCAGTCAGTGGACTTCTTCAACACATGCTGTCACTGAGAGTTTAACTCTGACCGACCTGTGTGGGTCTGGACTGAGGGTCCGATCGCACCAGGAACACCTCCATGGTCCGGTCCTTCTTCATGGGCAGAGGCAGTGTGAGGTAGCAGAACGGGTCAAAGGTGACGGACACTTTGGAGCACTCTGGGCACACCAAGGTGGATTTGAAGAGGCCGTGGAAAATGTCAACTATAATGGAGTCGTTACGCAAGCGATGGTTTGTCCAAGCTTCCTTGGCAACAATCTGTGATTTCACACCCAGAGAGAAAACTCAGTTAGATCCAACGTGTAATATTCAATACAAGGTGATGAGGTGTGAGCAGCACAGCGACTGAGTCGATGGGTCAGAGTGAATAATGTGAAGCTTCAACAGAAAGTTCTGTGCACGTGTGCCTGTCGTCAGAGACTGCAGGTCCTTACACATCAGTCAGTTCCATCAACTGAACACAGAGTGATCATCAGCTGTGTGTTAGTGGTACCTCGTCTGGACGGCCCTCTGCGTCCCTCAGGGCCAGGTAAGGCTTCTTCTTGACTCGGTTCAGATCTTCATGGAGCCCGTCCAGGAGGAAGGCCAGCAGCTCCTGGGAGTCCTGCTGCTGGTAGCCTGAAAACTGGGGGGCGAAGCGTCCGACCTGGGTCTGGATGTGAAAACATGGATTTTATGAAGCCTGTCAGTTGCTGAATGTTCCTGACTGTGTGCTTTTCAGTCAGACTCCCACACTTGTCTGACCTGGTTTTTCAACACGCTCTCTGTCAAGTACCAGAACAGACTCTCAAAACTGGCCCAACACTGCTGCAAAAATACCACGTCGTCCCACACTCGGCCTCGCTGAACCAGTAACAGGGTCATTACACACTTCACAGTTGTTGAAGTGGAGTGTAATAAGATCTGTTGAACGTGCGAGGCCGGGTGGGAAGCGTCGTCCCTGCTGTTCTTGTGGTTGCAGTTTTGTCAAGTCTGTTGTTGCTGTGAACTTTCACTTGGGAAAGTTCAGAAGTCACAGTGTACTCACTTTGAAGGTGCGCGGGGCCACGTAGCTGCTGCGGCTCAGCCACATCTGCTTCACTAGATCAGCGTAAGCCTCGGCTATCTCCCCCCTCATCCCCAGGGGGTTCTCTCTGTTTATCTCTGCCTCGTACTGGTCGTTGAGGAAGTACTCTGTGAGTGGAGACGCGTTACTCAGGCACTGGAGGAGGGAGAGAGGACAAATATTGACCGTGTGATCACAACAGCTAAAAACGTGACAACTGTGAGGAGAAGCTGTGACGGCAGCCGCGTCTTACCTGGAGGGCAGAGTTCATGAAGCACGTGTTGCCCAGGTTACTGAGGCCACAGAGGCCGGGCTGGGACTGGGACTCTCTGTAGTTGTAGGAGGAGCTGTACGAGTTGTAGCCTCCCAATCTGTTGGAGCACAGTCTGTTAATGTGGAGCTGCTATAACAACACGCTTCAGACGGTCAGACATGGACATGACTGTCATTAACTCAGATGGACAGCACATGCACACCATCATTACATACCAACCTGACAGCCTCTCATACTCCTACACCCATCATCAGCACATTCATGCTCTCATCTGAAAACTGCACATGCACTAATGCAAATCCTGAACTCCCATTGTCCCTGACAGGAGGACAGACTTGCCTCTGACTCAATAAAACGACCTCTCTAACATGTGCAAATTAGGTTGAATGTGTCACTGTCTATTCAGCAGAAGCTAATCGTGGTGCTGTATTATTCTCCTGCTCTGCTGGAGTCAAACCACCTCTTGACCTTCAAACCCTTTACAAACCAGCTCAGCACCGACTCCCTGAAGCTTCCTGCGCCATCAGGACCTAACACCTGCTGCCTGGACGTACACCGGTCCTGAGACTGAACCTGCACCTGGATGTGAGTCCAAATCTTGTTCTATCAAAGTCCGACATCACTGACTCCACAAATGATTTCCATCCTCGCCACCACGTTCACAAACTACACCACATTGTTGTGGGTATCTACACATACAGGTGGACAAAGAAACATAAAATGAACACACTTCTCTATGATCTGATGTTGAACACACTGATGACACAACATGACCCAAATAAACCTGTGACTCTGGTTCGACAGGACCTCAGTAGACTTCTTTAAGCTCTGGGCAGCAGTGGACTACATACAGAGCAAACAGAGGCACCGTGAGGACATGATGCTGTAATGAACCTGCTTCATTGCATTTTCTCTCCATGAAATATGATTTAAACTGCACTGAGAGTCGTTCTTGTGTTCACCAGGCACCGGCCTGCTTTCAAAGGGTAACACAACATGGGCAGCTGAAAGCAAACAAAACACACAGCACAAAACTGCTTCACTGCTCTTAAACAAAAGGAGAAGAAGAGTTGCCTGTTGCCAGATGAGGTGGTGTTGTTGAGCGTGTATCCAGGGCTACAGCTGCTGTCTCCGTTAGCTACTGTTGACGAGATGCTAGCCGATGAGTTAGAGGAGAGTTTTGGGGAGGTAGTGAAATTCCTAGATGGGGTGGTGCTGGATCTGGAGAGAGAGGAAGAAGCACATTTTCACAGATTAACTACAAGATGTTCATGTTGATGCTGTGACGAGTGTATTCTGGGATGCAACGTGTTCTTTTATTCATTGAGAATAAACAACAACAACAACAACAACAACAGGTATTTCTTACTTGGGGTGGGAAGCTTGTCTGGGCCACGTGCCGTCCTCATTCTTACGTTCAATCACAAGCACCTGTAGGAAAACAGATGGAGTGAGACAAACACCACCGCCACCACCATCCAAGGCTTCACCCTGAACATGTAGCTGCACACAGAGCGGAGCTGCTGCTGCTGCGGTCAACACAAACTTTGTGTCATGACTTCACTACTGCAGCACCTGACTACAAACAGAACATGAAATATTGATCACACCTGTCATCACCTGTACAATACAGCACCATCACAAAGCAGCTGATCTGTCACCAGACCTTTCTGGCGCAGTCATCGCAACAACTGCACAGGATAATTTAAGCAATTTCTAATTGTTTTGTTGAAAGGCTGACGTGCTGCATTAGATATTGTACAGTATCACGCAGTGGATTCTGCACGCTCGGTGAGTAGCAGCGTGTTCTTTCAAAGAAAAGAGGAAGACGGGTTATCAGTGGTGTGAAGGCTACTGGAGGAACAGAGGTGTACAGCACCTGGCCCTGGAAGAGACCAGCGTCCTGTACAGTGCTGTCGGGCTTGTTCAGCTGCTCGTAGGTGTTGCTCATGTATTTGTTCCAGAGCCGAGTTTCCTTCTCTGATGGGATGTTGAACAGCGTCCTCATCTCCTTCTCTATGGTATCTGAGGAGAGAAGATTTTAAAGACTCTTTTATCACCTCTGCTGCTCCTTCTGGACGCAGTGTATGGAAATGTCCAGAGTGTAGACAGCCAATCATTCAGTCGTATTCAGGGCGAACCCTCACCAATAGTATCAGCTTTGCTGAAATGACGCGTGACTACGTTCTCCATGTTATCATTCTCACACAGATTGAGCTCCAGCAGATAGACCTCCACCTTACAGTGCTTCACAAACATGCCATGTTCAACCACCTAGGGAGGAGGGGGGACATTTAGGAGCCACACCTTTAAGCGATTGGTTGAAATTTAAAGAAAATCCTCAGAAGTCTTACCTTCCTGACGATGGGTCTCTGACCCTCCAGGCAGCCGTACCAGCTGACCAGCTTATTCCACGCCTCAGTGGGCACAAGGACATAGTCCAGCTCATCTATAAGGTGCTCCTTCAGGGCTTGAGTCTCCTGGTCTTTATGGAAAATAAGTAAGTATTACCTACAGGCTGAAAAACAACTCTCTGAACGTGGTTTTCAAGTTGACCTCAAAAGTAATGAAGAGCTCTACCTGAGAACAACCCAGAGTTATCAATTGGTCCTGGGTAGAGACTACGTTCTCCAACATTGTACATGTCCCAGCTGTCGAAGCCCACATACTTCTTCCACTGTTTGAACCACCGGCTGTCTATTAGATACCTGAAACACATTAAGGTTTGGTAACAGTGAATGACATTTCTATATGAAGACTTTTCCTGCTCACCTGATTCATGCAGCAAGGACACAGGGAGTCAGTGAGAAGTGTGGGGTTTGGGGACACTGCAGACTGCACTCAGACTTACACCAACCCAGGACATTATGCAACACCAAATTGCCTTGGCATTTGCAGATATAGTAACAGCAAGCTAGTTTGACTTAATCTCATCACAACTGAGAATCTCCTTTGGTTAATAGGCTTGTTAGCAGGTATACACATAGTAGGATGTGCAGCCACGGGCCTGTGTTTGTGCAGCATCTGTCAGAATCTACCCACAGCCTCAGAGGACACATGTCTCAGTCAGAGTCAGGTGGACAGCTCTGTCCTTTGACCCGAGGCTCGGTTCCCTGGACGTCTACCTGTGTTCATGTGGACCTCTGTGGGTTTCAGCTGGAGCACCGGGGGGGGGGGGGGGGGGGGGGTGATTCACGGTTAACTGCAGTGTACAGACACAGTCCATACTCACAGCTCCTGGCTGTTATCAGCTACGAATATAACATGTTAGCTCAGCAGCTAGCTGCTGTCAGATGTGAGAACTACGGCCTGTTCCTCCCTCGATGCAGATTTCTACCCACAAAGAAGCACCTGAAATGTTGTGTGATGGTATTAAATCCATAAACTTATATATTGACTGAGTTCTCCTGAACTCAGCCGGCTGCAGTCTTTCCAGGCCTCGCTGGCCGTTGATATGAAACACTGTTAACTGATACCGGTTGCTGGTCAACTGCAAAAACACGTCCAACTACTTTAGCTAGCATGTCACGACAGGCAGGTAACGCCATGGCTTAATGAATTCCTGTCAACAGGCCCAGATCACTAATCTACCCGTGAGCCGGTCTGACCGGCAGGAGAACCTGGGCCTGTTCTGCCAGCCGACTCCGGTCCAACAGCCGCCTGCTAACTTATCACACAACGGGCTCCAACGTCTCCGGCACCGTGTGCACGAGCTGCTCAGTTAGCCGCGTTTGTCTGGATGTTTCCGCCCAACAACAAGAGTTGTTTATTACAACAAGCAGAGAGACATTTAAAAGCTGCCCGGGAACTAGTCAAGTTAGCAACTAGCATGCTAACTTGTTCAACATTAGCTGGTCAGTATCACTGCAACAGTAGCTTTCATTTTCAGACTTGCAAACCAGTGGTGCCGTTAGCTTGTTAGCTTTAGCGTGTTAGCGTTTCCTGTTCCTCGCTTGCTAGCGGTAGCTAACTGACGCTAGCTGAAACACCCTGGTAACGCTGCTCAGCTGCTGGCTCCTACCATTCGTCGCCCTTCCGTAGAGTTGTTTTCAGAAGTGACCCGATAGTCTGTTTTGACTTTCGGTTGAAGGGGCTGGCATTTGTGCGGCTACCGGCTCCGAGTCGGAGTCTGCCGCGCCGCCCGACTCGGGTCCGCCTCCCTCGGCCATCATGCAGCGAATGTGCCGGTATCGGGAACGCGCGGATGGAAGAGACGCACTCGGACGAGCCTGAGAGCGGCGCTGCTCATGGGAAACGTCGTTCCTCCGCGGTTTGAGGCTGGTCTGAGATCAGCATCAGCGATCAGCCGGCCACCGCTCATACAGGCGGTCAGGTGTGTTAACACAAGGTGTGTGTGTGTGTGTCAAAAGGCTTCTATACAAACACATGAACTTGTTCAGTGATCTGACCCAAGCTCCAACAACCCTCAGACCTGGCTGAAACATGAGTGTGTGTGTGTGTGTGTGTATGTGTATGTGTGTGTGTGTGTGTGTGCGCGCGCAATGCAACAAATCAAACTGGGTGTTTTAGTCAAAACAGGCTTTATACTGTACAAAACACAGGGCAGTTACATTACAAAATAAACAGTCTACATACTTTAAAAACAATATTTCAATCACACAAACAAAACCTCTGCCAAAATCTAATTGGTTCTGGGTCGACCTCCACCTCTGGGCAGGAGACACAGAACGGTTTCATCTATGATCTAACAAACAAGTTTTTAATGAGTGTTAAGGTTAATCAAACATCATTCACACCTGTAAGATGGTACTGTGTCCTTCCTACGAGCGTACATGTGAAGATGGAGACAGCTGATCTAGCTGCGTTTAACTAAAGACATCAGAAGCACTACATAATTCACATCCTATGACCTAACTGCAGTATGATGGCATACAGTTGAAAGCTAGTAATAATGCATTTCAATTAGCAAAAAGCAACTTAATGTCTCCCAAACATCTCCTTGTTTCATTGGTGTAAAAACAAAGCAGTGCTCTCTAGGATGCATGAGGCAGCAGAACCAGTGTTTTAAGTCGTTTCAGATACTTGATGATGGACAGGAATGAAAAGGTAAGACAAGGACCACAAGTAAGTGAATGTAAACTTTGCATAACATGGAGGGATTCGTCCCGTCTTGGGGTCTTTAACCCAAAACAAATCCCTGCAATGATCAAAATTCAAATTGAAGGCTCCAGGTAGAAGTGACCAGGCCATCAGAAGATACCGCTGGGCAGCTCCTTGCTGAACATGCCATCGAAGTCCAGCTCCCTGCTCATCAGATCCTCCTCCACACTCTCCAGCGCCCACTGGTGGTCAGTCAGCTCCAGGGCCTCCCATTCAGCCTGAGACCAAGGACAGACCTCACATGAACCACTGAGCACAACACACCCGCACTAACCCGCCCTGCTGACTCCTGTATGTACCTTGAAAGCTTTATTGGTATCTGCAGGCATGGCCATGGCAGCTCCACTCATCTGCTCCTGCATAATCCTTGACTGGTCTGCACCTGTGGGAATTTCAACACATGACAGAAACGGTCAGTATCTATTTAGGAAAGTTAACTGACTGTAAAAATCACTGGCTGTGATTCATCTCAAGATAAAACATTAAACAACTCAGACTGTGTTTACAGAAATCAGACATTACTGTCAAAACTGCAGAGAGCAAGTGAAATAACCACTTGTATTGTGAACCTTAATGTGACAATCAGCTGAAATTACTAGTAGTATAGTACTTGTTCTCTTATACTGTAGTTCTATTGTATTTATTTTATTGTATCTTGTTGTATTCAATACACCGGTCGACCACGACAACCTGATTTCCCTTCAGGGATGAATAAAGTAATCTATCTATCTCTCTTACCATTATCTTGGCCCAGAATTAACGAGTACATGCTGCGTAGTCCAAACACATTCAGGAAATACCATGACGCTGAGCTCACCCTGGATGGTAAACACACACACACACACACACAAACAACACATGACAAAAGTCACACACTGCTGGGATTGATACAAAACAACTGGTGCAGCAGATCTTCACAGATCTGGTTTTACTGATTTACCAGGAGGCGTCCAGTGACAGCAGCTCGATCCCTTGCTGCAGCATGGGCTTGAAGCGCAGGGTGAGAGGGAAGGGAACCTTCGCTGTAGGACAGAGGAAACAGGATGTAGGGTTTACACGTGACTCACATCTGACCTGGTACCAACACAAACTCAGAGTTGTTCTGCAGCAGAGGCTGTAAGGGAGTGGGATGATTACTTGTTACAAATCCTGAAAAGGTCCAGTTGATCCAGCCTCCGATGAGGATCATGGGAAGCACGTTGGTTACGTTGCCTTTCATCATGTCCGTCAGCATGCTGGGATCTGAGAACGAGACACAAAGTCACCTGACATCACCTGTTGTGTCACAGTTGTTCAAACACAAAGTGTGACATGTGTCAAGGTCATGTTCCTCCCGTCAAATCTGGGACACGCAGATAAAGGGAAAATCTTTTAATAAACACATTGTAACATGAGCTCCTGTATGAACCCTCACTGTGGATCACAGGGCGTCAGACTGCGTTATGTAAACGATCACCTGTCAT
The DNA here is from genome assembly GCA_019059645.1 of Caranx melampygus. Lineage (NCBI taxonomy): Eukaryota > Metazoa > Chordata > Actinopteri > Carangiformes > Carangidae > Caranx > Caranx melampygus. The sequence continues at coordinate 8,458 of JAFELL010002820.1, read as the reverse complement.
CGGAGACGGTGGGACAACCTTTCTCTTGGTCTTCTTGAAAAACCATCCTCCTGGTTGTTGAAGTAGAACTTCCTCATCAGAAAGGACTGAAAGAAAGAATCATTCAGTTTCAGCAGATGCAAAGCTTTGACATTATGCATGTTGTGTACCGAGCAGGAGACGGTAGACAGCAGGGCTGTGGACTGGAGGAACATGGTGACACGGTACATGTCTCTAAGGAGGGAGGGGACATGATATATTGTGATATATGACATAATTACATACATTAACATTCAATCAGCTGGCGTTCCTGTGTCAAGTGTTTTTATGAATGAATCATCAGTCCTACCTGTTTAGGAATGTATTTTCCGTTTTCTCTGAGGATCCTGCTCCGAATAAGAACCTGACTGTATCAGGACACACACACACACACACACACACACACACACACACACACACACACATCAGATCAACTGGTTTGATTTCAGATTACCTGAACCAGGCTTCACACCAGGTGAGTCTCACCTGTCAGACACCTGCTCTAACGTCAGCTTCTTGTCACTCTGGAGCAGGATGGACACATAGTGCCGGATCACCCCCACCAGGAAGGTGATGAAGACAATGGGCAGCACCACCCATAGCCTGATGTTGGAGTCCAGCAGCAGCTCCGGCTCCGCCATTCAGCCTGATTCAGCCCGACTGAGGAGAGACACCGGCAGACACAGCGTCACCGCAGACACTCACCTCCGGCAGGTAACAGGTGAGTGCAGCTCGCTCCGAACCCCGAGGAGCCGTCTGAACTGATCTGAGGCCTGTTCCAGTGACAGTGTGGGGAATTAGCAGGAAGCACAGTGAGCTACAGGGACGAGCTGTCACTCCGTTAGCTAGCTAGCCACCGTCAGGTCGGTGACGGTAATAACGGACACCGAGCGGACCAACCCCGCTAAGCTTTCCACCGTGGACCCGGTTTGTTTACGAGTAAATAAAAAGTACAACCAGTGGGGTTTGAACCAGCGCGGACCGATTAATGCAGCTGCTGGTCGTTGTCCGTCAGTGTTAACGTTAGCTTGGCCGGCTACCTTCTTCCTGATGCCCGGGTCACAGTCGGTGGGAGCAGCCGGTCGTCTGAGCGCAGTGACCGACACTAAGAGCCTGTTTCCCCGCAGCCAGAGACGCAGATCATCCGCGGGGGGAGGTAGTGGTTGAACCAGATGAAACGCTCCTCAACAGTTCGTCTCCTCCGCCGCGGCCATCGCGCTGTTCACTCCGGGGATGAGAGCAGATTTCTGCTTCTGCAGCTCCTCCGCATGTCCGGCGCAGGGACTGCAGCGCCACCCGCGGTGATGGAGGGTGTCTGCCCCGGCCGGGGCTCCTCGGTCCGCGGCCTCTGCTGACAGGCAGTGAAGGCTCCAGGCATCATAAGGCCTGGACCTGATGTGTTTCACTGGCTCCTTCCCCTTGAACACGTTACTAACTATACTTTTTATTATCACAGAGACATGTCGAGCTAAAGGCTAATGCTAATTCAACAGCACATATGATCAATAACAGGTGAATCATGAGATATTGACGTTGTAATAAATAAACCGACTGAACTCAGGTGACTGTCCGACCCCACCAACAGGCCGGTAGGTGGCGGCAGAGCGCGCTGAGCCTGTTTCCTACCAACAGAAGAAGATGCGCAGCCTGACACTGATGCTCACATCACAACGAGTCGTTACAACGACATGTAACGGAAGAGGACGGGCAGTGTGTGTGTGTGTGTGTGAGAGAGAGAGAGAGAGAGAGAGAGTGTGTGTCTTCGTGCTGCTAACACAAGCTAACTTACTGAAGGTCAGTACCGTGTCCATCCAGCCTTATTCCCGTTTCCGCAGTGCAGCCTCGGGGGGGGGGTGGTGGTGGGTCGGGGGGTCGGGGGTCGGGGGGGGGGGGGGCTGTGTCTAACAGCTAACAGCTAAGGCTCGTTTACATTGACAACAGCTGGCTGATTGTTCAACACATGAAGCAGAGTCGTGACTGTAGCTGAAGCTAACCACCACCCAGCTGTTAGCTTCTCTGTGACCTCCCTGTGTCCACGATCACACCGGATCAATAACTGCTGTTACTGACACCATCGGCTTTCGATCTGATAGATGACAGATCTGATTTGATTGCTGTGCTTTGATTAGAAGATACGAAGGTGATGAAAAGATCCTCTGTGCCCTCGTGTCTTCATTCCTCTGTGTGTCAGTCTGTCACAGATCACACACATCCACAGCTTTGTTGATGACATGGATCAATAATCAATCAATCATTGCTGATTTGATCTGCTCCCTTGCAGACAGGATTGATAACAGGCCACAGGTGTGTGTGTCGTCACCGAACCATGGGAACCGATAAAAGGTAAAACTGAAGAGATGCACTGATTCAACACACACGTCGTGTGTCACTCAGTGAGGTGACCGTCCCTCTGTGTGTGTGTGTCACTCAGTGATGTGACCGTCCATCTGTGTGTGTGTGTGTCTCTCAGTGATGTGACCGTCCCTCTGTGTGTGTGTGTCACTCAGTGATGTGACCGTCCCTCTGTGTGTGTGTGTCACTCAGTGATGTGACCGTCCCTGTGTGTGTGTGTGTGTGTCACTCAGTGATGTGACCGTCCCTGTGTGTGTGTGTCACTCAGTGATGTGACCGTCCCTCTGTGTGTGTGTGTCACTCAGTGATGTGACCGTCCCTCTGTGTGTGTGTTCTGTGCCAGGCTCAGTCGAGGTGAACGTAACGGGAGATACGGCTCAGACGGGAGGAGAGACGATGGAGACTGGCAGGACAGACGAGGCAGAGACGTGGAGAGGGACTACGATCGACGGTGGAGTGAGGACAGACACAGAGCGCGCTTCGATGAGCGCAGAGACAGTCCAGAGGTAAGAGACGAGGAACGCCTCTGTGTGGTCATGTGACTCCTGTTCTCAACTTGGATTATAACAGCATCATTCTTGTTTGATCTGTTTTCAACAGAGAGGCCGAAAAAGACGCAACAGTGACAGATCTGATGATGAGTATGACGGCGACGATCCAGAGCCGGAGGAGGAGAGCAAAACCATCATGTTGAGGGGTCTCTGTCTTCACGTGACAGAGGATGATGTAAGATCAGGAACTCAGGCAGTATAAGAGTCAAGTCTCACAGATGGTTGTTGGGCAAAGCAAGGCAAGGTTACTTTATATGTACAGCCTGTTTTTACAAACAGTTTGTCTCAAAGGGCTTTACACAGCATCATGACAACATCCTCTGACCTTTGACCCTCACAACACCTGAGGAAAGACTCCCAAGAAACAACAGGAGAAAGCTCAGGCTGAGCAACAGAGGAGGGATCCCTGACCCAGGACGGGCAGACGTGACATAGATGTTGTACACAGACAAGAAAACACTTTACAACATGGAGATGGAGTCAGTTAAGAAGAGATGATGCAGGCAGCTCCTGGGGGGCAGGGAGGGAAGGCCAGCTCAATGGGACTACTGGACGGCAGACTGGGTCATGAGCAGGGAGTGCAGACCGGTTTAACAGCAGGAGGAAGGAGGTGATGGAGGCGGCGGTTGGTTGGTTGGTGCAGGGGGATGGAGCAGGACAGGGCTCCATGTAGCCTGATGTGCCCCCCAGCAGTTTAAGCCTATAGCAGCGTAGCTATAAAATGGATCATGGCTACCTGAGCCAGCTCTAACTAAAGCTCTGTCGTAGAGGAAGGTCTTCAGCCTGGACTGAAATGTAGAAAGAGTGTCTGCCTCTCTGACCCATGGAGAGAACTGCTTCCATAACAGAGGAGCCTGGTAACTGAAGGCTCTACCTCCCAGTCTGTTTTTAGATACTGGGGGGGCACTAACAGACCTGCATCCTGGGAGTGAAGTGCTCTGGTAGGACAGTATGGGATAATGAGGTCCTTCAGATAAGATGGAGCTTTGTCATTAAGAGCCTTGTAAGTCAGTAGAAGGATGTTGAAGTCTTGATCTTGAAGTTCATTGTGGGAGGTGTGACAGATTACAGGTGTGACAGATTACAGGTGTGACAGGATTACAGGTGTAGAGGTGCAGGTAAACTGACCTGGAGTCAGTGTAAAGTTACAGTGATTGAACATCCTTTAAATATTTAAATAAGTGAAATCAAAGGAGAAAATAACTGGTCTGGCACAAATATATATATATATATACCCGCCGTGGAGCAGATGACTGTGGGAGGTGTTGGTAGGAAGTGGTGGGCTTTACTGGGAGTTCTGGGGAGCTGGTGGGCAGTTTGTGAACGTGGAGCAAACATCACGTGTTTGAGGAACTGGTGTCGTATGAGCTGTGTTTCCTGAAACCTGGTGACTGAGTGAAGAGGAGGAGACCTACAGTTAATGACCAGGACAAAACTGACCACACGTCTTAAAGCCCAGTAGCAGCTCCGCTTGTCCTGTCGTTACCATGGTAACAGTCAGACGCTGTGTTGGGTTCCAGATCCGCTGGGCTCTGGAGCAGCTGCAGGGACCCCAACCTGTGGACGTCAGGCTGATGAAGAAACGCACAGGTGAGTGCTGCTCTGCACAGGTGTGTCTCACCTGCTTTGTCTTAAACCTGCTTCATCTCCTTCATGGCTGTCCCTCAAATAAATAAAAGGCCTCTTATCCCCCCCCCTCAGAGGACCCTGTGTGTGGAGGTAAGGAGGAAACTGTATGTACTGTACCTCTGACGTTTTGTTAGCCGATCTCTGAAGCTATGGTAAACACCATGACCTCCCCACCCTGTAAGCTCCCCCCTCCCCACATGCGTTTTTTATTTATTTGACCTTGAATTGGACTGTACACACCCATTGTGAGTTTGAATGTTGCACCAAAGCATTCTCACTAACACGCCTCCCGTCTATATTTGAATGCTGTCTCTAGGTATAAGCCGAGGTTTCGCCTTCGTGGAGTTTTATCACTTGCAAGATTCAACCCGATGGATGGAGACCAATCAGGTTGCCTCAACAATCACCAAGTCTAGAACTATTCTTGGAGATTAGAGCCCGATCAACCAGCACCATGACGATAGTGATGAAAGCAGCAGCTCTCAGGGCTGAAGTCTGTGTGTGTTTAGTGTCGAAGGCACAGAGCTGTGATGTCAGAGGTCACACACTCAGGTGGTTCATTCAGTGTGAACAGCAGCAACAGATGTTAGTGTGTGTGTGTGTGTGTGTGTGTGTGTTGCCTTCAGGGTCACATCGTGTTTAGCTCCTGTGCTCATGAACAGTCAGTGACACACATTCTGCTCCAGCTCAGTCACTCCAATATTTTCTCATCTCCATTTAAAATCCGAAGACTGGAGTGAGACAGGGACGAGCTGGCAGCACTCCGGTCCCAAACACTTAGAAGCTTTTTCTGTTCTTTTCTTTGGTTTTCTTTGTTTTTGAGGAAATCATTCTGTCTGAACCTCTCCCCCCCCCTCTCTCTCTCTCCCCCCTCTGTCCCTCCTTACTCCCTGACACACTCCAGTGTAAGCCTAGCCACTCTCTCCTGTTCCAGCTGCTCTCACTCATGGGGTGGGGGTAAAGGCAGGACCTCACCTGCTTCTGTGGCTTCAGTGTGTTGGCATTTGAAATGACTGGTGACCTTTGACCTTCACAGAACAAGCTGGCGATCCAGGGGAAGAGCGTCACGGTGCACTACAGCAACAGGAGGCAGAAGTGTGAGAACTGGCTGTGCTGTGCTGTTAGTGCTGTCTTCCTCCTCCACGTCTTCTCAGCATGTCCACTTTGGACGTCCTCTTGTCTTACCTCTGTCTGCTCCGTCACAGTGTGGGCTGTACAACTTCCGGAAGCGTCTGAAGTGTTTCAGGTGTGGAGCAGCGAAAGTTGGTGAGTAGTTACTGATCAGTCGTCTCCTCCATCAGAATCAGTGGTTCAGTTCTTTTGTGACAGACTCTGACCTGTGTTTGACCCGTGTCCATGCTGAGGACAGACGGAGACGCTCCTGGACTCAACGGCTTGAATGTGGAGTCACAGCAGACAGGAGACTATAATGGAGACAGTGAGTGTGTTTGACCTCATGTTGGACTGTTGTCTCCACCCGGGTCACTTCCTCCACATGTGCTGAGTGCTGTCCTCCTCCTCCACAGCGCTCATCCTGAGGAACATCTCTGCTCTCTCCACTGTTGAAGGCATCTTGAACGTCTTGGCTCCGTACGCAAACCTGTCGGCAGGAAACATCCGGCTCATCAAGGACAAACAGACAGGACAGAACCGAGGCTTCGCCTTCGTCCAGCTCTCCTCTCCCCTGGTACGAGTGTGTGTCACAGTGCAGGCAGTGTGTTTGTGTGTGTGTCTTCAGGGTGCACACGTGTGTGTGACAGTGTTGGCTGCGTCATGTCTTGTGTACAGGAAGCTTCTCAGCTGCTTACCATCCTGCAGAGTCTGCAGCCTCCTCTGAAATTGGACGGAAAAACAATCGGTGTGGATTACGCCAAGAGTGCTAGAAAGTGAGTCATCACACACACACACACACACACACACGCTGCACCAGTATATACAGTCCTGTCAAAATGACCTGAGTCTGTAAAGTTATTTCTTGACATTTTGCCATGATGATGATGATACGAGAGAGAGAGGATAGTCAGGGAGAGAGAGACAACGAAGGGCTGCAGGTGGAGGCAGGACGATGTCTCTGTGATCTGAGCTCCACCAGGTGAACCATCAGGACTCTGAACCATCAGGACTCTGAGCCATCAGGACTCTGAACCATCAGGACTTTATCTCAGTTCTCCTGAAGTAAAGGACTTAGTTTCCTCCTGTGTGTGGAGCTAAATGAGGGTTGGACTGAATCACTGTGTTCCCTCCTCAGAGACGCAGCGCAGCCTGACGGGATTCGAGCCAGCGCCCTGTCTGTGGCCAGCACGGCCATCGCTGCTGCTCAGTGGTCGTCCACTCAGGTACCAGGATGTAGCTCTGTCCGTCCCAGTCCAGTCAATCTGTTCACAGTAATTCACGGTGAAGTAATCCCACAGCTCAGTGCTGGGGACTTCAGGGGGGGCAAAGTGTGAACTAGCTGACTCACCATGTGTAGATACATACAGATACATGCCAGTGATGGTGACTCACGTGATGCAGGAGGAGCTGTGGGGGGTCAGACGTTACAGCTCAGTGTTTGAACTCAGCGTCTGTGATTCAGCACAGACACAACTTTATCATGAGCTGTGGAGCTCTGGAGGAAGATCAGCAGCTTCTGCTTCTCTTCATCGTATCTCTGCACAAACACTGGGCCTGTTCATGTGATGAGTGACAGTAATGAGATGAACGTCTTCAGAATCATTATACAAACCCAGTTTACTGTCACTTCGTCCCATGTGGAAGAGACTCACATGTGAACGCTGTCCGTCAGGTTAGATCCTGTTTTAACACTGGCTTTGTTCTGGCAGAACTCCGCCTCTCCTCTGACCACACGTCTCTGCCTGAAGGCTTCACTCAGCAAACTCAGGTCAGTTCATGCTCCACTTCACTGTGTCGCTGACTGTAATGATGAAGATGAGTGATGAAGACCAGACCTCCTCCTCCTCCTCTCTCTCAGGTGTGGCGGCAGCAGCAGCAGCAGGTGGAGGCCCTGGCTCCTGTGGTTGGAGATGGGTTACTGGGAGGTAAATGGAGCTGTCAGTCGGTCACATGACGTCTGCGTGGTTGTAGTTTAAGGCTGAAGTTGTTTCATCCTGATGTTCTGCAGCTGCTCCAGGGATGAAGATGTTGATCCCTGCAGCTCCAGGTGTGGTCCTGTCTCAGACAGCTCAGGTGTATCAGCCCGTCATCATCAGCCAGCCGGCCACACAGGTAGGTACAGGTGAGGACAGGTCACAGAGCTGATCACTTAGAATCTAACTCCTCCTCCTCTTCCTCCTCCTCCTCCTCAGCCTCATCCTCTGCCCAGACTGGTGGACTCTGTTCAGCAGCCTGTGTCTGTTTCCTCTTCATCACTGGCGACACCAACAGCTTCAACCTCGGTTTCTGCGGCAGTGACTGTGACATCATCAGGTGAGATCAGAACTTGTCCTCCGTCACCTCATCACCTTCAGTTTCATCAGGTTTTGACACGTGTCGTCTCCTCAGTCGTCCCTGACTCGTCCATGTATCAGTACGATGAGTCTTCAGGTTACTACTACGACCCCAGACTGGTCTGTACTACGACCCAGCAGCCAGGTGAGTTACCTGACCTCTACTGTTTCCTACACATCACACTGTGACCTCAGTGTTCACACTGTGTCTTCTCTCGTCCTCATCAGTACTTATTACAACTCCAAGACTCAGCAGTACCTGTACTGGGACAGTGACAGGGAGACATATGTCCCCGTCCCCACCGACACAGAACAGACAACCACAGCAGCTGCCTGGGGGCCAACAGGGGCCACAGGAGCCTCGGGGCCTCAGGGGCCCAGGGGCCTCAGGGCCAAGGAGCCTCAGGAAGTAAAGAGCCCAAAGAGAAGAAAGAGAAACCTAAAAGCAAGTCAGCACAGCAG